>WIUT01007172.1:0-12245 GCA_010645135.1 Tetragonula clypearis
ATATTATGTAATATAATATGTAGTAGTATAATTAATAAATTACAATATAGTCTAATTAGTATAGTACAATACAGTATCATTAGTACAGTGTAATATAGTATAATTAGTATAATATATGTACCATTCATATAATATTATGTAATATAATATGTAGTAGTATAATTAATAAATTACAATATAGTCTAATTAGTATAGTACAATACAGTATAATATAGTATTATTAGTACAGTGTAATATAGTACAATTAGTATAGTGTAGTGTAATATTTTAATAGTATAGTATAATATATTAGTACAGTACGATATATAATATATCATATATTGTACTGTGTACTATATAATATTATATAATATATTATATAATATATAATATATTAATAGTATAGTATAACATATTAGTACAGTATAACATTACACGATATTAAAAGCGTCATTACTCTTTGTGTTAGAAGAGAATTAGAACTTCGTCACCGAATTTGGATCGCCCTGTACAGGCAGGGAGCAGAACGAAAACAGCGAGTTAAGCACCTATTTCGAAATATTCATTTCAACCGCTCGCCGGTGATTAGTTAAATTCGATCGGTTAAAATCGTTGAAATAAAACCGCGAAGAACAGCACAGGCCTGTTTCGTCGGAGTATGGAGGTGGGCAAGGCAGCATCCGATGACGGTACAAAGGTAACGATTCAGCGAGGCACGGCTGCTGTCAAAGTGCAAAGCATCGGTTGAAAACGAAAATAGTCGACGACTGCAACCAGCCGTCTCTCGCGCCATTCATCGAGCGTTCAATTTGCGGCAACAAAGGCGATAGAGAATGCCATCGGGACAACCGGATCGGAGTCCTCGACTCTTTTGGTCTTTGCCTTGTTTCCCTCTTCTTCTTTTTTCTTCTCTCTCTCTCTCTCTTTCTCTTTAGACCAGGTTGGAACAGCACCGGAAGAAGAAGCCGGTGTGTTGCGTTGTCTCCGATTTTTCAGAGGAAACCGACAACGAGCATATCGATTAGGCGAGAAAACGTGAAGAACCAAACGGAGGACAATAGACCCCATTCAAATAGCGTTATGCATGCAGGTACGTTTGAGATTCATACGCGGGGCTCCGGAGAACTTTCAATGGAAATTTCGCCGACGACAGGGCGAAACCCCAGTCGAGTTTTCGCCAAAAATTGTGCGAACTCTGCTCTCGAAACGACGACGGAATAATGTATGACCTATACGCGCGCGGAAGAATAATCAATAAATACGATAAAATATTATATTAATATAATATAATATAATGATATTAAGAGTAGTGTTAATGATAATATAATACAATATAGTGGTTTTAATAAAATATTATAATAATATTATAATATGATATAATAATATTAATAAAATATTATATTAATATTGTAATATGATATAATAATATTAATAAAATATTATATTAATATTATAATATGATATGATAATATTAATAAAATATTATAATATAATATAATAATATTAATAAAATATATTAATATTATAATATGATATGATAATATTAATAAAATATTATAATAAAATATAATAATATTAATAAAATATTAATAAAATATTTAAAATGTTATATGATATCCGTAGTTTTAGGTAGCAAAGGAAATTTATATTACAAATATAACATATATTATAATTATATATATATATATTATACGTATATAATCGTTTACATAACTTGACGATAAACAGCAAAAGCGAATTTTTTCCTCTCGACGAGTATACTCGACATTAAACAAAAAGAAAAAAAAAAGAAAAAATTAAACGTTATTTGATAAATACGCGGAATGTTCGAAGCGTTCGAGCTGCCGCGTCAGGAGTTTTCGCGTTAATTCGGCAAATAATTACGAGCGGCGGCGTATTCATCCCAATTGAGCCTCATAACAACGTTTTTTTTTTTTCTTTCTTTCTTTCTTTTTCTATTCCACCTCCGGTTGCGCAATCGTTTCGTAATGATGCGGCCGAGTTAATTCGCGCGCGCACGCTCGTCCCCGCGTACATCGATCGTGCAAACCAGTTCCCGTCGAGCGTGTTTTGTTTGAGATTCACGTAACGATGGAGGAAAATGACGTGGATGATCCCGCTGAAAACCGATCTGACTTTATCAAATAACGAGCCCGATTACGTAAAGATCGCGACGAGATAAGTAGAGGCAGGCTCGAGCATCTCGCGAGGTTGACCTTCGAATCTGATCTGATCGTTTGGATTATATTCGTAAGTATCCGCAACGACAGTTTCAAGTAGATAGTTGAAATCCAGTTACGATGCTGTGGAATATACTTTACTAGTTTTTTTTTTCTTTTTTTTTCTTTTTTTCTTTTGTGTTCTCAAAGACATTCGTCTTTGAGAAGTACACTCGAATCTAATTGCGATGCTATTACAGGATATGTTATACTAATTTTTCTTGCAAGTTTTCTTTTTAACAAGTTTCAAGTACATTTGAATCCATTTACGAACGCTGTAGAATATACACAGTGCTCAGTAGTTTTTGTAAGTATCGCCAAAGATACGTTTAAGTATACTCGAATCTAATTATGACAACAGAATATATTGCTAGTTTTTTTTTTTTTTGATTAAGCATCTCCAACGGTAGTTTTAAGTATACTTGATTACGATGCTACTACAGAATATACTTGATAGTTTGCTAGTTCTTTATTATCGAAAGTACACTCGAATATTAGAACGCTAGAGCGCTATATTTATACTGTAAATTACACTAAAATATATAAATTTAGTATGTAATTTATATAGTACATTATACGGTAATTAGTATATAAATTAGTGTATAAATTATACTACAAATTTATAGACTATAACATAAATTACACTATAAGAGTATTTATACTATTATACTATAATAATTGTTGCATTAAATAATAAATAATGTTATACTAATATTTTTAGTATAGCAATATTTATTAAAATACTATATACTAATAATAATAATAATAATAATAATAATAATAAATACTATTATACTAATATTTTTAGTATAGCGATATTTATTAAAATACAATAGCTTTTCAATGCACGATTTTCAAATGTCGCGTTCGCGGGAATTCCCGTTTGTAGTACGCGCACGTTTAATGCGCAGATATCTCACGCGCATGCGCATTAACGATTACAAACTTATACATCTCTTTGACACGACGAACATATTTTAATATTGACATAACGCTCGAAGAGAAGATAGATTATAAAACAAACTGCCGAAGTTTTCCACGTTTCAAGAAAAACAAACGAAAATTGATTATTTTGCTTATGATATTCGTAAACACGTTTAAATGAAAGTTTTGTTCCATACGATGTGCCCTGTTTTCTTTTGTTAACATTATCAATTATTACAGATCTTAATTAAACAGATACCGAACGATAATATTCGGTGTGTTGCGAATCACGACTTTTATTTATTCACGCGAATTATTAATTCTTATTAACGCGATAAAATTTAGGGGATCAACCGTTTGCCGAGTGCGACTCGACATTAGTTTTTATCACGGGGACTCGTACTCGACATTTTTCAATTGCCGAAACGGAAAAGGTCGAGAAATAATTCGGAGTCCAAAAAGGGTTAATACCCTTTTACTAAACGTCACATTTTCAAATTTCTCTCTCCGAAGTTTGACATTTATCAAAAATTGCACAACCTGTATAACTGACAAACTTGCAGTTGCTGTAGCATTGCTGTAAAACGTGTTTACATTCGGGCACGAGATGTTCGAAACGTAGAGCGTAAAACGAAATTCAGATAAAAATTGAACATAGTTGATGCCATCCGTAGACAAGCCCCCACGGTTGTGTAATCGAGCGCGATTAAAATGGCCGGCAGAGAACTCGCGGTAAAACCGATTATTCCGACGAATAATTGTACGAATTGGCCGGATGCTACCGGAGAAGATGGTGGATGTGTTTAAAATGACTGGACGAAGTGGGGCACAGCCAGCAAACGCTAACAATGCCTCTGATTTTCTGCCACGGTGACGGAGATCCATTAGAGTGGCCGCGGTTTAGAATGGCGAAAAGATTGCCAGCCAATTTGGCAGAGTAAGTGAAACGTCGAACCGGAGCGTGTATGATTCCTTTTTGTCTACAGAGTAGGATAGTAGGTCGTGATATTAACTTCTTAGACGGCATCCGGAAACGCTCGCATATTTTTTACATTTAGGTTAGGTTTTTTTTACGAATGTAAAAAACTCGGGCGTTTCTTCCCATCCGTCCAATCATCTTCGCAATTATTTCGAAAAACTGTGTTTCAACTGAAATTTGTTCTGTCCCGAGGTCGACTTATAACCATCGCTACATTTGTCTAGGTTCGACGTTACGTATCAGAAAATGCATCGGTCGAAAATAAAATTAACAAATCGACGAAATAATGAAATTATCGATCGTTATCATTGGTTCAGGAGTTTGTCATCGGTTTGACCTTGATTTCGATAAAATCTATCGTACGAAAGACAAGAGAGAACTTCAGAGAAATTTCAACCCGCGACAGTTAAAATATCTCTGCTGAATTAGTCGTTTCTCGACGTGCGTGTAGCTTGATATTTGTTTATAAGGTGTATCGAACTGCATCGATCAATGCATACAAAATATAATAAATTCCGCTTGAAAAAGGAGATCTCGAAAATGTCTCTATACCTGAACAAATTTCATGGTCATCGTTAAATACAAATTCCCTTTCAAACGATATAACGAATAACTGCAGTGATAGATGTAATCGTACATGGATGGAATAAAAAAGACATCTTGACGAGATTATACGTATATGTCACGTTTCAAACACTTTCCAATTCTATTGACGAAACTCGACCTTGCCAGTATTAATGAAGTTTTGAAATTGACTAATTTGTTCTAATCTTTGGGTGACAACAAACATTCTTATCGGCGTGGAGTCAATGGTTGTACTGACTCAATGAGTCAGGATGAGTTACTTTCTCTTTCAAAGTGCCCTCGTTCACTAATTGCAAGTGTGTGCAAAAATCAACTAATTGGTCATCACTGGCCCGTTCTCTCGTTTTCTTTGCAACAAACTAAGATGCTCTTAACCCCAATTCCTGTTTCATTAGTATGATTCTTATCTCGTTGTTATCTTATCTATAATCCAACGCGTGCGTATCGTATATTTAATGTATACAATTCTCAATCGCGCAGCAGACAGCGTCGTTGTTCATTGAAAAATCACGAAATTTCATATAAATATAAGATTTTCAGAAAATCCGCACAAAAATAAAATACTAAACGAAAGTTCTGCAAAACTGTGAAGTACTAATTATTCTTAATTACACCGTAATTGCAACGTGAACGAAAATACGCTTTCAATTACTAGAATTCCAAAAAAGATCAACAACCATCAACGTTTCTATACATGCACAGGATACTAATTTGAACTGTCTAATCAACGAAATCCCCAAAGTTGAAATTCACTCTCTCTCCCTCTCTCTCACTCTCTCTCTCTCTCTTTCTCTCTGTTCGTATCGGATCGTTTTCAACAGCCGAAGGCAATTAGAGCTTATGCGAGACCGTGTTACGTGAGAAAAAACGTGTGTGTACAAGGGATAGAAATTTTCGTGTCCGTTCGAGATGTGTTTAAGAGATGTTCTGTTCAGTGTTTAGGAGAATTCCATTAGTGGTTCTCTGTGGATAGAGATACGGGAGGGGTTTCTGGCGGAAGCGGTGGCGCCACGTGGATTTTCCATGGAAATGGATGGCCCCAACCGGGCTCGAATTTCAGACGAAATTTCAGCGAGACAGGTCGACGTTCATTCAACGACGTTTGTACAACGCATGAATGGCATTTGACCAGTATATACCAATATCTCCACGATTGTTTGCCTTTCGATCATCGTACGCGCAATGAAAACAGGAACGTTTATTAATGCGCATGTCGATGCTGCTCTATTCTGAAGTATCGTACAAAAGCACGAACATCGACCTATTCGTCTATTAATAACAAACAGAATTGCAATCTTAACCTAATCTGGACCTAGGTCCGTTCTTTTTCTTTTTCTTCTTCTTTTTTTTGTCGTTTCAGAATGTTTATCGTCGATCGTGCAATATTCAAATTTCGATCGAGACGAACGGACATTTTAATCTTTCAAATAATTACACATTGCATTACCGTGTAATTGTAACAATTGTACAAAACGAAATTAAATAACTCGGCAACACGAACGACGTGACAAACAAACATAAACACAATAATATTATAAATTGCTCAAGAATGATGAAATTCATTCGAAGATGTAAATTTTTCCAAATTTAAACAAAAAGATGATCGTCGTCTGTTTAATTTCGTTCGTCTGGAAAAAAAAAGAATAAAAAATAAACGTACGAAACACGTACGAAATAAATAGAACGATCCTCTCAGCTGATTCATTGATCTACGCGGCTATAAATATTCCCTCCCCTCCCTCACCGCCTCCGCCGCGAGTTTATTTCACAGAGTTTACTTTGTAAACTCTGTGTACGCGTGCGCGTAGGTGTTTCAGCGCATCGCACACAGCGAAATCACACGTGAAGGGCTCTCCGGAGTTACGGAGTCTAGTAGGATTCCCCTTGTCTCCGTTTACGATGGCCGTCTAATATCATCGAGAGCCTTTATTAAAACCGATCCGCCCTTTGACGTCGCCGAGCCATAATACGCGATGCAATAACGCGCTCGTTCGAGACAGATTACACTCGAGCGTTCTGGCTTTCATATCCGCGAGTTGCAACAGCGAGGGGTGAAACCTAACCTAAAAGGGAACGTCTATTTCTGATATGCTTCTGCTAATGCGCAAACCGTGCCAAGGGCAACACAGCATCATCTCTCATGGGTCATTTCAATTCTCTCTTTCACGCGTCTTTCGTCCCGACACCAAATCGGCCAAAAAAAAAAAAAAAAAAAACACGATGCTCTATGTTTTTCTTTTTTTTTTTTTTTTTTTTTCTTTTCATTCAACGAAGAGTGTCTCTGCTTTTCTAATCGTAATTTTGTCAATTCCATTCTTTTTTCTTTTTATTTCGCTTTATCGATCTTTATAATTTGATTCTGCTTTTGATTAGTTTCATTAGTTTTCCGCTTTTACGATTTTTTCGTAATTTTCAAACGTCGCGTTCCCGCGAATACGGGGCGAATTTAACAATTTTCGCGCGTATGTCCGACGCGCATGCGCCTGACGCACGCGCGTCCAATGCGCATGCGTTTTGACCGAGAGATGAAATACATCTGGCGATTAATGGAGAAAATTATTGATATCAGAAGAAATGATTGATAACATATATCATATCGGTTCGCTAAATCCTCGAAATATAAATGGATGATTTTTAACGTGCACGCGGCTTTCAAATGTTGCACTCGTGACAGTCGAATTTTCACATTCTTCGCGCATGTATCGAACGCGCATGCGTCAACACGCGAATAATCTGAAAGTACGTGATGTTAGAAAACGACGAACAATAAATTTGTCAGTACAGGGAATCCTTCGTTGACTTGTGAACGCAATATTTCTGGGAAAAACAGAAAACAGTATGAGCGTAAATGCACGTGACGTTTATAGGAAATTCCACCTTAACAAGGAGAAATTGCTCGATTGGATCGTTTAGGTTATGTGCATCCTACAATTGACAAAGTCTAAGTGTTTAGTTTGTACCAAAGCAGATAATCGTACAGATAATCTTCTGATCAATAAAATGAAATAATTTGCTTATCAAAGATTCAAAGAGAACCAACGTATTACAATATGCTGAGTAAATTTATTAAAATGCATACCTCCATTAATTAAAAATCTATTGCTAAACGTTAATTTGTTACATCGCCCAGTATCTTTCACAATTTTGCTAATTTTAAAACACCCAAGCGCGCGAATATTTGAATATTTAAAATCTTTAAATATTCGTATGTTAAATTCAATTATTTGAATTTTTGAATCACTGGAAATTCAGATCGGTAGGTCCAACACGTTTTGGACATTAAAATTTTCCGAATCTTCAAAAAAAAAAAAAAAACCCACGTGTCCACGTTGTAACAACGTTTTCGAACGAAAGTCTATCTTTATATCGTATTATGTTTCAGATAGTAATCGTAATACATTCCAGTATATACCAGAAAAAACGAACTACGGCGCGTGTGCCCCTTCAGTGTGCCCCCAAATTTGTCGACCGTTTCACAAATAAGCGGTTTGACAACCCCTGGTGGCAACTCGTTACTCGAGGCGAATTCTCCTTGAAGCCGTGTAAATAAATGGCAAATATTGTTCCAGTTACATAACCCGCGGTGATATGATTGAAACGTTTCCTGCAGTTAAATACTTGAATATTTATCAGCTGCTGATTGGAACATTCGGACAGCAAACGCTTCGTTGAGAACGCAGCATTCGAGTGTCCTACACGAGTTTTCAACCTGTGTGGGTGTGTGTGTGTGTGTGTGTGTGAGAGAGAGAGAGAGAGAGAGAGAGAGAGAAGAGGACGGATCGAAAGTGTGTTAAAATGACGGAAGCTTCGGCTGGGAAGTCTTTCGGATTGCGCCGAGTTGGGAAGAGCAATCTCGCGGTGGAACGGCTGGAATTCACCTGTGAAACGAAGAGCCGAAGAGTTATCTATGATCGATGAAGCGTCCTTTGCTCTTTCACGACCAGATAACCTCGATACGAAGGAAACGAGGAGAAGTCGCCTAACGAAAGCGTTCGTTTCTTCTTCTTCTTCTTCTTCTTCTTCTTCTTATTCTTCTTCTCCTTTCTTACCGTCGAAAGGATGTTTCCGCGAGGAAATTCGATCAACCGACCATTTTCTTCGGCTTTATGCGACCGACATTCATTTATTTCACTCGAGTCGAGTGAAATGAAAAAAAAAGAAGAGATGAAGAAAGAAATGCCTTCCCCGCATTATTAAATCCCCTTTCTTTCGCCCTCTGTACCGACACAGATGTCTTCCCTTTCTCTCAAAAATGTGGATCTTGCCCTTTAAGTTTCATATTTATTAATCGTTGCTTGTTTATATTTTGTATATCATAATTACGAGTATGTTGCGCTATAATTATATAATGTTAATTACGTACAATTATATAATTGTAATATATGTAATAATTATATATTACAATGGTAATAATTATATAATGTATATGCTGTAGTTGATGTATCATAATTATATGTCGTTTATGTTGTACATGTATATTATATATACACGATATACACAATTGTAATATACACAATACATACACATATATGTTATACAATATAATACAATATATATATATTTTGTACATATGATACAACAAACATAAATAATATACAAGTCTATTATACATATAATAATATACATGTATAATATGCTAAAATAATTGTATATTGTATATATTTGTTGTGTATATTATATTTAATATTTATATATATAATATTTTACTGTATTATTGTACATAATACTTTGTCCACAGAGCAAATAAAACATTTAAAGTTTCATTAGCTCTGTAACAACACTATGTTGGTAATATCTGAAACCAATTTGAAAATGTTCAAATTGTTTAAACACAATATATATCAAATATTTATACGATGCTTCCAGGGAATATTGTACGTCTGAGAACAGGTTTCATTCTTAATATTCACTATTCAATAATTTTGTACATGTACCTGAGACTGTATATATATATATATATATATTTTCTGTATACTATAACACTTCTAGGCTACAACGCTTATCATAATACTACAACATTATAATTTTCTTCTCCACTACTATTTTTATCTCCTCGATTCCAATATAATACAAACACGATGAATGAATTTCCAAATTTGTTTCCAAATTTAACCAACACAGTCATGTCTCATTTTAAGGATAATGCATTATACAGCTCAGCGTATAATATATTCACAGGATTTATCAATAAATACATATATCTGTGAACCGAAAAGCGTTAGTTTACCTGCAAAGCATCAAGATGCCAAGTCTGTGGGCGACACAGAGCCAACAGGCTCTGCAAGAGCCGCAAGAGATCCAGCTGACGTCGATCATCCTCGATCTGGCAGCATAGCCACACGTCCCACGTGTCAACGAGGGTGGAGAAATCAACCCTCTGATAAAACGTTCACGAAAGGCAGTCCGTTCAAACGGCGGGTGAACGAACCGCGTGGAAAAGAAACGAACGAAAGAAAGAAAGAAAGAAAGAAAAAAAAAAGAAGAAGAGAAACACACGAAAGCTGTTGACACGACACACGATCGGCGTACAGCATGAGAACTGTGGCCTGGAATGTGCTTTATCGGTCTCGGCACCTGATATCGAGAACTTATCTCTCTCTCTCTCGCTTCTCGTTCCTTCTGTTCGCGTACGAGCGTACTATCTCTCGGCTTAAGCCTGTAAAGTGTTTGTAACTTCTTTAAAAATCGTCGCCCAAAGTGTAATACATTCGGCGTCCACGAGATTGAAAGTTTTCTTGAAATTGAAAAGATAGCGAAGAATCTGTCGGAGGAATAAATTTCGGAATTAATCGCCGATTTTTGTCGAGCGTATGGCTGCGTGTAAAAGACAATCGAAGCAATTGTATATTAAGTATCTCGTATCAGACGTTCAAAGAGCATGCGTGTGTTACAACACGTTGTTGAGCAAATTTATCAAGAGACGATTGCATTCTTAATTCGTTATATGCTCATTCAGCGATTTTTAGACTTTCGATGATTTTGAGCACCAGGAAAGAGTTTCAAGGAAAGATTTAACATTGATAGGTTCTCTGTCAGTTGTCTTTCCAACCTTTTTCTGATTTTTTTTTTAAAGAATTTTAATAGTTGAAGCATAGTGTTTTTCAACATGTAAAATAATCCTCTGCCTGATACTGTAATTTTTAACGTACCCTGTACTTTGTACATGGCTTCTGTCCGGCAAAAACAGAAAACCATAGAAATATTATACGTCATTTGACACATACTGAATGAAATAGAAAAGCAAACTAAATAAAATTCAATACAAGAAAGCGATTCGAACGAGGAAACGAAATTGGAAAAGTATCTGGACTACACGAAAGATTTATACATGTATTATCAATTGAATTATTATATTAAATCACACGCATGTCGTACTATCATAAATGCTAGCATAAATTGTACATGTTAAATTATCACGTTAAATTATGTATCAACGTAAATTATATTACATCAAGTTAAATCAAACACGAATTTGCATAAAGATAAACAAGTCCAATTGACAATCTATTTAACAAATTTGCAAAAGAATATCCTCAATTTGGTTCCACGGCGCAGTTAACAAGAATTATTCTTCGCTTTGTAACTGCAAATACATTTATCGTCAGTGTGGATAATAATCGTAAATGCCTCGTTAATGTACAGCAGTGACTGCACTCACTTGGAGAAACGATCGATGGGTCACCATGGGTTTTTATTTGTCACAGGGTGACTCACCGATAGGGTTGTGCGTCTATCGCGTGCACGATTGATCAGGCTGTTTGTTCTGTCAGGTGTGCATGCAGACCGCGTGTTCCCTGCAAACAGACTGTTCGATTGGCCACGTGCATGCATCCACAGGGGAGTTGTTTGTCCTGACGTTAGTGCTCGAAAAAGAAAAAAAGAAAAAAAAAAAAAAAGAAATAGAACTACCTGATCCAGAAACCCTTTTCTTCCTTCTCTCTCTCTCTCTCTCTCTTTCTATCTTTCCCTGTCCTTCTTCTTCTTCTACGCGGACGAGTAGCATGAAATATTAAACGGGTCTGTATTATTCGGCCTCTCTTGGAGAAATGGGTCTTGGTATATCATGAATTGCTTGGTATATCATGAAATGAAAATGCACCGCTCACTAGCCTGGAATCTAAATTTAGCTAGAGCCTAGCTTTCAGTTGAAATCACATGGTTGAACCAATTGGTGGATTGGTTGTTCACTCTTGTCGAAAGTTTTCGATGGAGATTGTTCCTTCTTTCGACTACTTCATACTGAAGTACTTTATATCTTACACAACGAGCGTTTGTCATTTATTTTTGTCTAATTGATTCTTCTTTTTCTTTCTTTTTTTTTTTCATCAAATTGGTTCACGTTACACTTCGTACTTACTTCTGCATGTTTGATACTCGTTTTGTAATTAATTTTCCATTCTGTATAACAAGTGAAGAAATCGTGGATTTATCATTCAGTTTTAGAATCTAACTTTCTTTAGTATTCAATCGCTAGAAGACGTGAAAGTTAGGAAAACGATACAAAATGTTGATTAATACATGAAAATTAGAGAATCAATATAAAGTATTAATTAATCTAT
>WIUT01007173.1:0-12244 GCA_010645135.1 Tetragonula clypearis
AACAATCTATTATCCTCGGAACCTGTCCAGATAAGTCTAGGTACTCTAACGATAATAATTGCCTATTGAGGATCGTCGAAGCGACACCGTCAATCAGTCGCCCGAATCGAGATCGTTTTTCGCACGCCGATTACAATCGAACGCCGACCACGAAAACAACGACGTATTAATACGAGACGCTTCATACGCTAGCGAGGCGACGGGGACTCGTATTATTTGGTTGCATTAAATTATTTAGCCTCGTCGGGGGCTAACTCGGAGCGTCTTCCGGCTCCAATACGCCACCGGATACGCTCGGCTCTGTTTCACCGCTTTGACCCATCGACACGAACTGCTGCGACAGTGTCTGTAGACTCTGTCGTACCTGAAACAATGGACATTTATTGTTGGTTTATTTTCTAAATTGATGATAATGTAAGGGCAAAGGTGAGGAGGACGTGAGCGAGAATAAATGATTAAACAAATCTATCTTTTACAAGAAAACAGTTTCAAACTTCGGTAGAATATATTGTTGGTACCAAAATTGTCTTTCTATTTGATTTTAGAAATAAACGTCTTCCAAAATTTTAAATATACACTGCTCGTTGCGATATTAAAATGTAACTTGTTTTAATAATTACATCGCTAGTTTTCTGTTATCCATCTTTTTAAAAGATATCTTTGGAACGCAAAGCCGGCTGTTCTCTTCATCTTTTTCATCGCGTTCCGTCTTTCAAAACGTCTTTTCGTTTTTTTTTTTTTTTCAATACTTTATTTCGCAAAAAACGTGGAATGTACAATATTGTATTATATGTTGAAACAAAACATTGGAATAAAAAAAAAAAAAAAATCAGCAAAAGTATATTTGTCACGTTCTTCCTGTGATCTTCACTCGTGCGAGGAACTTGTACACTTTTTTCAATATTTAACCATGAATGGTATTGTCATCACGGTTACAAACGTTAAGTAAAAGAATAAAATCTGAATAGTACTTTTGTAATTTGCAAGCATAAAGATGAAGCTGCTTTCAGTTATTTATACTATTTATAGGATAAACTAATACCATCCACGTTTCCGAGATAGAAGGAGAAACCGTACCTTTACTATTTGATCTAGATTTGTGTTAAGATAATCCAAAAGTCGATCCTGAGTGAAACGTTCCGGGGAAACGAGCGGATGATTTAGATACGCTGTGTGTAGCCTGTCGATGCGAATCATCATCAGAGCCGCCGACACGTATAGAGCTGCTAGAAGTGCTATTAGGATGGTGATCACGGTGCTAGTTTTCAAACAATCCGTGAACAAAGATAGGACGACTTTGGATCTGTTGGACGTTGTTGGAAGCATCGACACTGATGATGGTTCCACCCTGAAAAATTAACAAACAGTTAGTAACACGTTGTTATTAAAAGTCTTTCTAAAAATGGTCGATTATAAAGTAAAATATTTTTAACGTGATTCAACTGAGTATGATTCAAGCAAATTTTACGACGAATCTCTTTTAACTTTTTCTTTATATAGTTTCACAACTTAAACGAATAGTTGATTCGTTCTAAATAAACTTTTGTGATATCTAATACCTTATATACTTGTACTATAAATATCTTATAGCTCATACAGCGGACGTAGAAAGTATTTGTACACTTGACGAAACATTGTCGAATATTTCAAACTTTTATAATTTCGTGCGAGAAAAATCGTGCACAACGAATTTTAATACGTTCAGTATCCATTCGAGCAACAAATTCATCAGTGTGTAACTCTAATGTTTTTGATACATGACTTTAAAAATGCACCAATATCGCTTTTTCCATGTAATACAACAATTGCTTTTTTGTAGTACATTTCACTTGGGATGAAGATTATGATAAATTTATTAAAAAAAAAGAAAAATATTTTCAGTGTTCGTAGAGATGTTTGAATTTTCCAAAATTTTCAAGAGAGACGGTGTCTTTACCCCTCGAACATGGTATGAAAATATCTTTGCAAAAAGCTGTGAAAATAGAGATTTCACGCTTCAGAACAAATATAATTATTCACAATATAATTACAGCAATATATTTAAAATATATATCAGCGTATGAATACTTTCTACATCCACAGTACGTACACTTTCAGATTTGTTTCAAACGCCGCCAATATAACAACAACACGAGTCACGTCTCGCTGCAGTGACAACGGATTCGCCTGAAGAAAATTTTTGACGAAGAAACTCGAATAATTTCACGAACGAGGAAGGGATATTCATTTACTTTGCAGGTGGCGGCGGCAAACTAGGCCTGGCAATTGGCAATGGAACGCCATCGGTGTCGGTGCAGACGGTCGGCGGCCTGGTATTCACATCCGTCCCGCTTTCAGACATGCTGGAATCATCCTCCTCGGGATTCACCTCGGAGTCGTCGACGACCAGCGTGTCTGGAGCGAGCAGCTTCTGCTCGTTGGTCAACGGTAGAATCGCTGGCGATGGCTCTGGCTCCATCGCCGCGTCCCAAACCTGTTTCATCAGCTTGAAGGTCGAGTCTCTGGACAGAAGAGAACAGAAGACGTGCCTCTCCTCCTCTGTGGAGATCGCCACGGCATTTGGAATGATCCGCGCTGTTTTCTCCTTGCTGATCTTCAACACGGAAACCGTAGGTATCAGTAGCTTCGTTACATAGCCGAACACGTTGCTGTAGAACGCGAAGTAGTTCGGCGTGATGTACAGATGTCCTTGCAACAGGATGTCGCCTACCAGCGCGCAGCTATAGTAGTTCAATACTCGTTCGTCCGCAGCGACCTGCGCCAAGTAACAGTTCATGGATTAGATTAGGTTTTCCGGCTGTGTTTCTCGTCAAACTTACACGCGTAATGGCGAGTATCGAAATGTTATATTCACTCGCAGATTCGATCAACGCACGATCATAGTGTCGCGATTTTTTCCTCTTTCGTTACGTCGATGAATTATAAAACTCGAGTGATATATCAAATACTAACGTGATGATGGACTTTGAATCCGTAATATATATTACGAGAAACTGAGAGCGATAAGAAACCAATTACGATCGAGGAAAGATTATAGCAGGAATAAAAAATGAAATCAAACCAGACAACGTTCGAGTGGAGTTCTCAATCGATAGCTACGAAAGAATTTTCAGAAGCGATGTTAAATCTCTGTTCGTAGAAAAGGATTATTTTCATTTACAATCAAATGTAGAATATGATGCGAAGTCAGGTTCTTGAAAGTTGGCAACGTACGTTTCTTTTTTACTTCAGGATGTACGATACTTGTGTAAATATCAGACATTTGTTTGATTCGAAGAAATTTTTTCTCCACTCGCCGACAAGATAAAAAGAAAAACATGGTGGATTTTCGTCGTGAAAGTGAGAAGAAGCTCGAACGAAACTCTTACCTGAGAGAAATGCCTGTGGAATTTCTTCTGCCTCGCGCTGCTGGTAGTCGTTGGTGACGATGTCGACGAAGATCTACTAACCTTTGGTGGAGCCTGCGTTACACCACCAGCTGCCATTGATGGTGTACTTCTGCTGAGCGGTTTAGAAAGATGACTGAAAGAATGAAAAAAAGAAATCTTTTTTAAACCGAAAAAATATATAATATAAGGTACGAAATATATATAAATAAATAAATAAATATATATATATATACATATATAAAGTACAAAAAAAGTTACGCGAATAAGCAGATCGTGGATCAACATTCATTTCTAGGGGGGGGGGGGAGAACTGATTTTCCTGCGATAAGATATTCAACTAAAAACATCTGATATTGTTGATAACATATACGTACAGCTAAAATGATATTACAGATAGCAAGAATCTGTATTTTGGCGAAGATCGGTAACTTATGGTTAGGTATATACTTGAAATTTTGAAATCTATGTATTTATAGATATATCTATAGAAATTCATAAATATGCCGAAAATATTGAAATATTTGAGATAATAACTTGGAACGTTTGAAAATTGGAACAAATTTGGAAAGAGAATGATCGTACGTGAAAAGAAAAAAAAGAAATCGAAAAGAAGAAACAACATTCTTTTTCATTCGAGACTTCGTTCTCGAGAGCATCGACTTTGAAAATTTGTCGCGTACACTTGAATTTGGCTAATTATACTAAACAAGAGCGGATAATCAATAATTACACGTGTAGAAACGTCTAGAAAATGTAAAACTATACTTTACTCTCGTAAAATACTTCGTTTCCTGAAAGATTAAATTTCAAAATCTATCGATTCTATTTCTATTTAAAATGAGACTTTAAGTGGCAAAATTTTATTCTACATTTTTTACTTACTTCTGCGCGTAGAATAACACTTGTCAACAATTCTCTTGTATCCGGTCCAGAACTAACTAATTCAAGTATATACCTGACAAATTTCCAAAGCTCCATTTTCTCGAAAAGGAAGCCTTGTGTGAAAAGAATTGTCATTTTTCCTTTTAAAATTTTGTCCTCCGCGTGGAATCACACAGAATCGAAAATACTTTGTATATAACGTGCCGCGACAACCTATCGAAATTCAATCTGAATGAATATCTTATCGCAGGGAAATCAATCGGATGAATGAAAATGAAAAATAAAATTTTCCAACCGCTGGAATGTTTACGCAAACTAATAGACACTAGTAATGGCTGAGGCTTCTCTTCTCAATAATTAAAGTAAATCTCTCTCGATGACGTTGATTTTCACGCAGCGCAGTCACCGATAGCGTCACGATGACTGATCGCTCTTATTTTAAATCATTACCATGTGGCAGATGTTCTATGATATTTCTATGTACGCGACTACAGAAATAGAGTTTAAATAGACGTTTGTTTACTCTTTACAATTTCTGATACATTAATTACAAATATAATTATTTTATATATTCATAGAGATACAAAGCACATGCGTATTCACATTCATTATATATTCATATATATTTTTCCAGAATATATATCTTTGAAGATTTAGAATATTTCGCTTTGAATGTTTCGTACATATTCTCTATATTTTTGTGCTCAAATTGTGCACAATATGTGTAATTGGCAAAACAACTCTGTGTGAAAAAATATATTCAAACCGTAGAACAATGCTTTGTCACATAGTCCTCTGCCAATTATCAGACTGCGGATTTTTATGTATTTTTGTATCTCTCGCAAACATCACAAATTGCAGCCCAAAACACAGACTTGTTTCATTCGTCAAATATTCAACTTCTAACTTCTAACATCTCTACTGCTATAATCGACTGATTATACCGAACGAATGCCGTGACGCTTACAAATTGTCCCATAAACACACCTAAACGTTCACACACAAAATTGTACACAAAAGCACGTTCGCCGTCGTTCGCACCTTTTTCTTTTCCGAATCTTCGGACTCCAGATATCGTTGCTCCACACGTCGTACTCCGCGTAGAACTTGGAACTCGATTGAAAAACCATGGCTGACGGATCTGACGGATGAACTAGAAAATTATCTTAGGCGATCCAAGACTCCGCAGATCCGTTAGAAACGAGATCTTCCTCTCGGAAGATGTCCCGATGTTTATTTGCGACACGTTCTACATACGATTGACAATTTTCCGATGAAACGAATTGTTAGCCACCTTCGACGAGACTGGCTTGAAAAATTCGTCGACGAGAATGCGTTCCGAGGAATTATTTCGATCGTTAATTGCGGCTGTGCTGCCAGTTCAGCTTAATACAAATTAAGGTCGAGCAACGATCGAAGACGGGATGATATCGGCGATACGGTGTATCGGTAATTGAATTCGCTGGAAAACATTTCACGTCGTCTTCGACTCAGCTATTCGACGACCTTGCTTATTCGAATATTAGTAGAACACCGTACTTCGTGTGAATGAGATTCCTGTCTTTTTCTTTCAATACTAGCGAAGAGAGGAGTATCGAGAAACAAAACGAGAAATCACATCTTATAATCGATTGATCCTTCGAAAATCACGTCGAAGAAATCCATGCGAATGTCTTAGCATGGATTTGTCATTTCTTTTTAACAAATTTATCTTCAAAGTTTCTATCTTGTTTAACTTTGATCCGTCTTGTATCTTCTCTTGGTTTCAATTCAATCTCTTTAAGATAGATTCAATTTTTCTTCTTTTTTTTTTTAATTCTTTCTAAGTTCAAATTCACTCTCTACTCGCTCGTTTTATTCTTCTTTTCTGATGGTTGATTTCTTCCTCGTTGTTAATTCAGTCTTCCCCTTTGTTTAATTTCGATTCCCTCGGAGTTCGTATATCTCTGTGCTCGTTTGATCTCTCTCGTTAGTTTTTTTTTTTTTTTTTTTTTTTACTCCAAATATATACCATTGGAACCAGGTGCGAATTGGATTTTTAACGATCACACTTTCGTTTCTTTATTTTCTTCCTTTCATTCTCTTCGTTGTTTCCGTTTCTTTCTCACTCGACGTTCGTGATTTTCGTTTGATTTCTGCTTCGTTTTACATCCTCGTACCTTCGTAGTATTTTATTGTTAAAATATTATTGAAATATTGCTGGAAATCGCTGGAAACCAAGTGGCCAATATTCAACGTATTCGATCACACTTTCGTTTCTTCCTCGTTTATTTTCAACTTTCTCTCTTAATTCCCGTCTTCTCTGTTTAATCTTGGCCCTTGCATCTTGGCTTCTCGAACCACACCATTAGAACACCAAACACGAGCGTTTTTAACAATCGACAATTTAATCTCAATTGGTTGCCTCTTCGTTGTCAAATATTCCCAAAATATAATCATCAGAGCCAGTTGCGAGCTTTTCAATTATTAATTCGCCTTTATTTTCGAATTAATTCGTCGTTTATTTACAAACCTTCGTTCTCTCGATTTAATTTTCGTCCTCTCGACTTTTCATCTCTCTCGTTCGTTGCTTCTTCTCTCAGTGTCTTCCGTCGTGTATGTTATTCCGTCGGATTTTGAAACAATAAGTTATGTACAAACAATGATCGATGCGTTGTACACAGGAAACGCCGCAAGACTTTAACCAACGATCACGGTCGCGATGTATCGATCGTTTGGCAAACGTGTCGCGTATCGTACTGTGTTACACCGACGAATGCAAGATATATCGCGGTGTTATCGAGCCGGCCACTTGATATCGATAGTATCCGACTGAATATTAAGAAAACTTTGAAAAAAAAAGAAAGAAGGAAAGAAAGAAAAAAAAGGAAAAAGAAATTTCGCGATAAGCCTCATTTGACGAGCACTGTGCATCCGCTTCTGTTGCGAGTGACAGTAATTTGCAAGTGAATATGTGACGTGCATTTCTTCTCTTTGTTTGATCGTTATTATCAAACTATAAAATGACGGGATATAAAAATATAATCGGTAGGTCACTTGACTATTTAATGCAAAACTATTTTAATAAAAGATTATTGGCCGTGTGATGTAAAATATCATGGAAGGCATTGTTCTTTATATCTTTACACAAGAAAAGTACATTTATTCAATTTGAATTACGATGGCCTTGTTTTAAAGAACGAAAATCTTCAACGAAGAAAGTTGAAAAAAATTCGCGCTGTGTTCGTAACAATTGTACGTCGATTTTTTTTCTTACGAGAAATTTATTAACGACACGAAAAATACAACTTCGTTTTATACCTCTTCGGGTGATATTTCACTTGGAATATATTGCTACAGCGGTGTTTGCACCCTTTAAATTTACATTTTAAGTATCAATGGATAAATTTATGTAGTGTGGCTGAATATCAGACTTCCTGTTGATCATTGTATAATTATTTACGTGTATGTTACATGTAACCATTGTTCGATCGTTTCATCGACATGAAACTTATTATACCAATAAATTTACGTGATTAAAGAAGATTTTTAAATTACGCATAATTTTCCACCGTGGCTTTAATTGTATTCTCAGAAATAATGAATTAACATTGAAATCTGCAATCTACAAAACTGCAATATACAAAATAATAAAATAGATAGCTTAATGCACGAGCAATAAAGTGAAAATAATTAACATTGATTCTCGGCTGTTTTGTTGTATGTAAATATAATAATTGATGCAATGAAATCTTGCAAGAGACGTTGATGTGTGTAAATAAATAACGTGATCAAGCATAGACGTACAGGGAATATAAAAAAAGCAGGTAAAAAAATGAATTATGTACAATGTTCAATCGTATCGCATATCATCTGTGTCTCTCTTTTTCTTTTCTGTCTTTCTCTTTTTTCGAATACTAATTTTGCTTGAACCTTCCATTTATCAATTTATCATAAGCATTGTACGACAAGAGTGAAAAAAAGCTAACGCGATATTGTTGTCAACGACACGAACAATATTATATTTAAACGCGCAGAAATTTCCTTCATTTATTTTCAACGAGAAACGATAGATTTGTCTTTTCATTATATCTATTTTTTTTTTTTTTTTAATCGCCACGTGCATTCGAAACCGAGGAAACAAATAAAATTTGAAAAAAAAAAAAAAACGAGAAACGAGAGTTTGGTATTTTTTAGTTTATCTTATGGCTTAAAATTACGTATTTGAAACGATGGATTCGCGCTATAGAGAGAAATACGATGCAGAAATATGATTTATCAATTGCATTGAAAATGTTATATCTTCACCTGTATGAGAAGAACCTGTATAAGAATCTTATCTCATTCTATATATATTTATGACTCATTCTATACATGCGTGATATCATTACCAAACTTCAGGTGTTACAATTTATAGAAATTAATGTTACCGATTACATCTCGTAGAGTTCAAACATTCGATCGATAATAAGGAGTAACAGCGAACAGCTCTCAAGAAGACACGGAGATTTTTTTCAGATAAAAGGAATTACATATTATACCGTAATCGTGTTCGTTCAAAAGCACTTATATTACATCAAGGAGTTTGCAAAATAAATAATAAATTATCGTACAGCTGCGCAAATATAATTGATATTTCCTGCGAGATTAAAAATAGAAGTTGCTTCCGCAAATTTCGACGAGAATTTTTCGACCGTTTCTCCGAAAAATCTCACTTTTATTCGGATAGAAGACAATGAAAAAAAAATATCTAGTGAAATTACTGAATTTCGGTTGTTCGATTATTATTCAAAAAAGTGATACCATTTTAATGATTCTAAGCTCACTATCTGCATCTTTCAAAAATGAGATTACAATCTAGAACGTAGCCTGCGACGAATTTCAATTGACAATTTAAAACACATAAGCTGTAGTAGTATAATTTCTAAAGATCTGGTGTATAAATCATTAAGCAGCCATTGCCAATGACATGCAAAATTGACGTACAGAAAAAGACCTAAATTTACTTTCATTCTCCTTAAAGAATTCAGAATCCATCATCTTGAATCGTGCAACGTGTTTTTATCAAATATCAAAATTTCTCTTACAAATCTGAATGTATGTAGATCATATATATATATATCGTGCACAATATCAAGTGTCAAGAACTATCTAATATGATTCATGTTTAAAGCCACGTTGGACGTCAGAGTCGATCGATCAATCAGAATAATGGCAGTCAATGAAATTAAGAATATGTTGAAAAGGACACAGTGACAAAACCACCTGCAGAATCTTTATCGGGCAGGTGTCGCATGAACAACGCAGTATTTCGCTTTCTGCACGTTCTTATGTGAACAGGTGTTTCGATATCGATTGATACGTTATCAAGCGCAACTAACAATTTTCTAGAACGATAAAATATAATTATAAAATATAATTATAAAATATAATTATAAAATATTTATAATTTTGTCGCTGAATTCGAATGTTATACGAAGACAATTTCAAGATACAATGTAAGGACTGGTCAGTTTCGGTAATAATTTTCGAATAATCAAAAATCAAAATTTACGTAATGTGATTTTCAATATATATATATATATATATATATATATATATATTTGTGTTTCTACAGTTTTCATAAAAATCCACGATTTAATTATATAACATTAAATAGTGCAAATAATAAATAAATAAGAACGACAGCATTAAAAAACACTGTGAAATTTTCAATCGTATATTTCTAACATCCACGTTTCAATAATATTTATTAATAATAATATTTACAGATACATTATCTACGCCGATAAAGAATTTTATTGACGATAATAAATTTCATTTAATAGCGCAGCCCGCATTAAATAAACACGAAGTGCTTATTTATCGTCGATCAATTTTAATACAGAATTGCGGAAGGATTAACCGAGCTTAAAGCTTTTCGCAATGGTCTCTATATTTGGCCAGGTTACGCAATAAAAATATTATAAAGCACAGCTCGCAAATGGCCAATGTTCGGTGTAATTGTCTTAACCCCATTCGTCAAGGATACCATCTGGCCCCATGTAAAACTAGGTTAGGAAAATTAGTGCAGCACATAAGAGAGAAAAGCACATAATCTAATTATACTAAAAATTATAGACTCGTAGACTACGAATTTCAATTTTTTTGTTTATTTGATAATAGTAAATTATTTGGATCAAATGAACCAAAAAAAGAAAAAGAAAAAAAAAAGAGACTTGTCGGTTATTTGAGTCATTTTCTTGATCTAGATCTAGATCTAAATACGATAAATTATCGTTCTTTGATCGTTGCATTGAAGACTAATGGTGTCTCATGATACACAAGTTTGAGTACTCTACGCAAAGTTCAAGGTTCAAGTTTATCGCTAGAACTATCCAAGTACGAAACATCAATCAGGATTATTGAAATGCAAGGAAACGTATCGTATAATACGTGTGGTAGAATATATTTTCTTCGAAAAAATCGTTCAAATCTGCAAGAACCCACCGATATGAATTTATTTAAAATTTCTAAAAAAAAAAAAAAAAAAAAATAATAATGCAAACTAGAAACAAACGATCTACAGCGCTTGACCCTCACCGATAATGCGAATCGAGCAATTTCGACTAATTTCAAATTCGTTCACGCTCATTTTTTTTTTTGAAATTGAATTTAAATTAATAATCATCTGGTTTATATCTGCACTGTAATTAATAATTACCTAGTATTATCATTATTATTTAAATGAACAATTATCCAGCTTATATCTACATACATATTTCGTATTAATTTTAGTATAACTAACACATTAGTGGCATTGATTTCAAGTCAACGGGAGAAGCGAGTAATAAGTAGATATATTCTACTACACTATAGTATTATACGATACATTTCCTTGCATTTCAATTTTCCTGATTGATGTTTCGTACTTGGATAGTTCTAGCGATAAACTTGAACCTTGAATTTTGCGTAGAGTACTCAAACTTGTATATCATGAGACACCATTAGTCTTCAATGTAACGATCAAAGAACGAAAATTTATCGTATTTAGATCTAGATCTAGATCAAGAAAATGACTCAAATAACCGACAAGTCTCTTTTTTTTTTTTTTTTCTTTTGTTCATCTGATCCAAGTAATTTACTATTATCAAATAAATAAAAAAATTGAAATTCGTAGTCTATGAGAGATCACGTGATTTCCACGTGACTGGAGAGTTAAAGAAAGCATCGAACCGATTGAAGATCGAGGACTCACCTGTCGTTACATCTCAAGGCCGCGTGGCTCGGGCTCCTTGGAGGCTGCGAATTATTGGCAGCGGCTACTGTAAGCTGAGAGCCGCCAATCGATTGCTGGCCCGCTTGTTGCGCACCAGGAGCTACTTGAAGAGGCGTGCTGGGCGCCGATCGTGCTCCTATGGACCCCGCAGACCTGCAAAAATACAGATTTAAACCAATCAGTGGCTCGGTCGATGAAAAAATGTCATGCCTATTGGTTGAAAGCATATGCTGCTCTGTTTGAATCCTCGCGACGAAGAACAATGGTGTCAACTGACAGTATAGTAACTCACTACTTATCGTTTGCTCAACTAACTATCTATCTCTTCTCATTTTCTTATACATTTTTCTTCATTAGTTAATTTAATTTGTAGCAATTTTTTTTTTTTGAGAGAGAAAATTTACAAAGAGTAAAAATCGACGACACGTGACAAGAAATAGCCGATACCGTTACGTTTCTTAATATTGATTTTATAATTATGTATTAGAACGTTTGATACAGCATTCGTGGATTTAATTTCTTTAAAACTTCGCCCAATATTTGCCCGGTTGAGAAACACATGCCTAACGTTTGGCACGAGAAATAAGAAGCGATTCATCTCGTGTTTTTAATTAATTAAAATATTTAAGACGTAATGTTTAATAATATAGTTTTCAATTAAGACCGTATATGAAGATGTTGAAGATAAGAATCTAAACTATATATATATATATATATATATATATATATACTTTGT
>WIUT01007174.1:0-12243 GCA_010645135.1 Tetragonula clypearis
TATCGACACTTTACCGACCGATAAATAGTAGCCGATTAATATGCTACCGGTCGGTAAAGTGTTAACATGTAAATAAAAGTCTTTTACTCGTGAGAAATTTTTCTATTGTTAATTTTCCTCTGAATAATTTCACGCAAACCGATAATTCTTGAAAAGTTCTATCAAAAGGACGATATAGTTTCTATTATATTAAAACGGTAGGCTCTCGCTACTTTTTCACAATGCGTGTGCGAAATTCATGCCAAAAAAATTTTCGCATTTTTGTCCTTGTTCAACAATGTAACGTAGTTACATTGAGAAAATTGAATTGAAACAACGACACAGATTGAACGAAGTTCACAAAATGTGTTTTGAGTCAGACACGTAACTCGATCGTCTCGAATGACTCAAACATCGTTTCAATAAGCTTCAATTCATTCTTCAATCATTCAATCGTAGAAAGTTCAGAAGCAGTGGAGCACGCTTGCGCAAACGTTCTTACCTACAGCGCACAATCGAGTTTAAGTATGTGTTAGTCTTAAATGACGTGAGTGCGCAACTATTTCGCGCCAACAACGATGACAGCAGACGACGAGTCACATAATACGCGTCGTCGTACTGCTGCCACGATTCGTTATAAAATTCCCTCACGAAATTGTATATCACTCTGTTCTGTCGTACCGACGCGACAAACGAAACGATCATAACTATGTAAGCTTGGAGTTTCGATGCTTCGAAACGATCAACTCTTCGTGAAAGTGATTTAATAAATATCTGGTGGGGAAAGCGCGCACAACATGGAAGTACTGGATCCCAGTGTTTCAAGAGACGACCAGCCTTTGTGTGTCAATGATTCATTGGAGAAAGGTTTATTTCAAACACTTTTTCTCATATCGATCGAGAAAAACTATACTCGAGTATCTGTTTCTGTAACTTTTTCAAAAGTATTCGCAAGATCGTTAGGAGCTCTGAAACGCGATTGAGAGGCATTGTTTGGAAACAAAGGATCGACATAAAGATGCACAATTATTCTTCGCATTATTACCAGCTGTCACAAACTATCTGAATATGTTATTTTATGCGAGACTGTGTATCAGTCGAAAGTACATTTTAGAAGTTTTTCTTTTGATAGTTATTTTTTCTTTTCTTTTAGAAAAAACGTGTTACAACGACTGAATTTTTATTTATTTATAAATTACTACGCGAATGAGAATCTTGCGTTTAGAGGTAAATAAAATATAGCAAAAGTGTGACAACAAATGTCAAGAAAAAGGAAGAACCAGAAATTGTATAAAAAGTTGTCAGAAGATGTGTCAGGTTAATTTGAAATAACGTATCATTGAAATTGAGCTAAAAATGTGGCGAGACTAAAAATGTGAAATAATTGGGAGAGTTTGACGCAATTACAAATTCATTGTAATCTCTGAGTTTTAAATGCACCCTAATTCAGAAACATATGTCCAGTATTATTTTGAAAAATATATATTTAATTAATGAAAAAATTAATGCTAGATGTTATGTCAAAAATTGTATCAATAATTAAATTCATATATTTTACGAACGTTATTATATAAATATATTTATCAATTTTATACTTAAGCAATAAATATACCTAATATACTTAATACACTGATTATACTTCAATAATTTTATATTTACAAATTATACATTTAAATCAATTTATAAATTTTCTCATTTTTTTTTCTCTGTCCAGTATTATTTTGAAAAATATATGTTTAATTAATGAAAAAATTAATGCTAGATGTTATGTCAAAAATTGTATCAATAATTAAATTCATATATTTTACGAACGTTATTATATAAATATATTTATCAATTTTATACTTAAGCAATAAATATACCTAATATACTTAATACACTGAATATACTTCAATAATTTTATATTTACAAATTATACATTTAAATCAATTTATAAATTTTCTCATTTTTTTTCTCTGTCTAAATAATCTTAATTATGAAATTGTATTTTTAGTTACTATAGCGGATGTACCATCTGATACAAAATCATGCGTAAAAGCAAGGCATACATTAGGCTTTTTAGGATTTCTTGGGTTTGCACTTGTGTATGCTATGAGAGTAAATTTATCTGTGGCTATAGTTTCAATGGTAAATCAAACAGCAATACCACATAGTGATGATAATGATACGACAGATGTTTGCCCCAAAGAAAAACCAATTAATGGAACATTTATACCAGTGAGTAATTTTATAATTTTTTTTAAAAATTGTCTGTTAATTCATAATGTTCTAATATAATTCAATTGATATTCGTATCAAGTTTAGTATCTTTATATATGATGTAAAGATTAGATTGATCGTTGAAAAACGTATTGTATATTTCGTGAAGTATTGAATTCTAGTTTGTAATCTGATGTATTTCACATGCGTAATATTTATGCAGATTAAATGTCAACATTGCTTTTATCTTTAATCGCATTACTCATGCGAACTTATCATTTTTAGTATGACCTAACGCATCAGCATATGCTTTAACGCCTATGTCTTTTGTCTTTATCTCATTATATAAATATGTTTCTTAGTCGAAAGATCTTAATATTGTGTTTTAGTATATTCTGAAAATATTTTTTATTTAAATTACTTTAAATTATTGTCAGTAAGAGTAAATAAAAATAATATAAATTTTTAAAGAGCGCAGGAGAGTTTAATTGGGATGAGAAAACGCAAGGTATCATATTGGGTGCATTTTTCATTGGCTATGTTACTACAAATGTCCCAGGTGGAAGAATGGCAGAAAAATTTGGTGGAAAGCTAATATATGGATTAGGAGTATTTCTGACTGCTGTATTGACTGTAATTAGTCCTTTTGCAGCTTATATTGGATTAGTACCATTTTTAACTGTACGAGTAGCAGAAGGATTTACAGAGGTATCTTTTCATTTTACAAATTAATATTTGGAGAAATAAGTTTAAATAACTTCTATCATATCTATAAATAGGGTGTTACGTTTCCTGCAATGCATAGTATGTTAGCACATTGGGTACCTCCTTTAGAAAGAAGCAAATTTGCTGCTGTAGTATATGCAGGTAATTATTCTTGCTTCGATATATGATAAATTCAATTTATCATAATTATTTCTATACAGGTGCAAATTTTGGAACTGTTATATCACTACCAGTGAGTGGATGGCTTTGTTCGTTAGAACTTTGGGGTGGTTGGCCCCTTGCATTTTATTTATTTGGAGGGCTTGGAATTGTGTGGTATGCATTTTGGCTAATTTTTGTATATGATACACCTGCACAACATAGAAAAATTGATCCTCTTGAAAGGGCATACATTGAAGCCAGTGTAGAAAAGAAAGATGAGGTTCTCTTCAATTTTACTAAATTAAACTTTTACCACATAATAGAAATTTAATAACTTAATGTATTTTAAAACCAGGATGACGATCCAGGAGTTCCTTGGTTATCAGTATTTACATCACTGCCCATGTGGGCTATAGCTATCACCCAAT
Source organism: Tetragonula clypearis (assembly GCA_010645135.1). Lineage (NCBI taxonomy): Eukaryota > Metazoa > Arthropoda > Insecta > Hymenoptera > Apidae > Tetragonula > Tetragonula clypearis. The sequence goes on from WIUT01007174.1 coordinate 3,474, forward strand.
GTGGACAGTCATGGGCATTTTATACGCTTTTAACAGAATTACCAACTTATATGGATAAAATTTTGCATTTTGACGTACAACAGGATGCATTCCTTTCAGCATTGCCTTATTTAAGTTCTTGGTTATTCGGGCTCGGTATTTCAAGTTTCGCAGATGCCCTTCTTGCTCGTCAGCTTATATCTCCTTTAGCATCGTTCAAATTATGGAACACCGTGGCTTCATTAGGACCAAGTCTCAGTTTTATTGGTGCTATCTGGGCTGAATGTAATCGTATGACGGTTATGATGATGCTGGCTGGATTAGGATCTTTACAAGGTGCAGTCTATGCAGGGAATCAAATGAATCACATTGCTTTAGCGCCACGATATGCGGGAACTCTTTATGGACTGACAAATGCTGCAGCAAATGCTTGTGGATTCTTAGCTCCATATGTTATTGGAAGAATAGTTCAAGGACACGTCAGTATAATTGTACATTGTTATTAAGTGATAATAAAGTTTGTTCTGAGAAAAAGATTCAATAAGTTTTTACATTTTGTGTGTACAGGAAACACTGGCTCGATGGCATACAGTATTCTGGTTGGCAGCAGGAATAAATATGGCAACCAATTGCTTTTATTTAATTTTTGCATCTGCCACAGAACAACCATGGAGTAAAGGTAGAAGTTGATGACAAAATTTCGTTGGACATGAAGTATTTAGTATGGAAAATAATTTATCCTTAGACCGAATTGCGCTCAGTTCATTCTAGCTTAATTTAATATTATGTTGACTATTTTCATCATTTAGGCACAAAGCTCTTTTTATTTAACATAATGTTAAACTTTAAGTTTAACATAATAACAATTCTTTATTGAGTGAAATATTCCATAGTATTGAATAATATAAATGTATAAATAATTTTGACAATATTGAATAATTTATTAGCTAAAATTCGTTTGCATCAGTATTATTATATTAATGAAGTTTAAGTTCAGAACTTACATCATTCCAATGAAATTGATCATGTGACAATATGATTTTTTAAAACTTTAATTAATGAAACGCTTAATTTTCTATATTCAATTTGATTGAAATCAATGTGATCTGTAAGAACATGGATGTAATTTAATTTACTTTAATTTTACTATGAAAAAAAATAAATTGTTACGGATATTTTTATCAGGTGAAAAATATTGAAAAGTTATATTCGGTTTGTATGTAAAAATCTTACATAATAATTTCAAATATATATAAACAATTTAAAAATGATTATCATAGCGCAGGATTCAAGAATTTAAGGATTGAATTTTTCTTTTATAACTACAAGAAATGATAAACACGCACAGTTTTTGTGCAGTTGAAATGCTTCATACTGAATATACTTTACCTGGCAACAGCCAATGAGATAATACATAACTTTACAAATTTATTTATAAAAAATATGAAAATATAAAGAAAAATAATACGTATATAGCTATAGATCCAAATAAGTTAGGAAAATAAAAAGCTTTATAAAAATAATTCTTACAGTTAGATTTTAGTAAAATCGTAATCTTATTCACAAGATAACTCAATAATTTAATTATTATTTTGCCTAAAAAGAAAAGAAAAATCAAATTTTAAAGAAATAACAAATATAACATTTGAGTATATTGTTAATAAATATTGGAATTATTTCAAAAAATTTAAACAAAATACTGTACTATTTACTGATATTCCATATAAATATTATGTACAAGTTATTTTAGCTTTCTTTTGATAGTCAGAGCTTGCTAACTTTACATAAAATGAAACGTAAAATAATTTTCAAAGCCAATTTGCCAAAAATAATTATATTATAAGTTAATATAAACTAATTTATGGAAATTGTTTAATATAAATATTTACAAAAAAACAATTTGAATACTGAATTTGAACAATTTGAATGAAAAATGAACTATACTAAACTACACACACGTACGTGTATGTATACATATATATTGTACAGATGTACGAACACATGCATTACATAATGAGCACGAAAATGAACAGTAATTAATTTATGTAAACATCGATTTTGGTTTAGTTTGTTACGCATTTTCACGTTTAAAAATAAAAACAAATTGCATGTAAGAATATTTTAAGATAAAATTGTTCGTGTTAAAAGTAAAAATATGTATTTCTTGAGTTATTTATAAAAATATATAAAATTATATTTAAATAATAATAATAATAATAATAATAATAATAATAAAGAACAAAATTATATTTATAAAATAAATCATGCAATCAACATTGCTGGTCTTTAATGTAAATATATGTATGCATTATTTATTTTTCAATTGCTTATATTAAAAATGTAAGAGAAAGTTATTAATAAGAAATTTTTTTATAAAAATTACTATCAAATTGTTTTGATAATTTGAAAATGAATTTTACAACAAAAATACAGTATTAACTATTTAAATCTTCTTTCTTTTTAGCAGTAAGTTCGAAAATCATATCACGCATTCGACTTAAATCCATCAATTCTGCTTTCATCTTCTTAATTGTTTCTTCCTTTTCAGCAATGTTCTTTTCATATTTTTGTACCAATTGTGATAATTGTTGGGCTTCTTGCTTCAGTGCTGATATATCTTTTTGATTCGACTGAATTTCTGCAGTTTTTAATTCTATTACCTATTTAATATTGAATATACATTTCTTTATAATTGAATTCTATTATCTGTTTAATATCGGATATACGTTTGTAGTTTAAAATTCTATTATAACAACCGAGTTTGTACAAACATACCTGATCTTTTTTGTTTAATTGATCTTGCATTTTAAGAAGTAGTTTACTTAGTTCATGATTTTTATTGGCCATTTCCATAGTTTTTGCACTTGCATTCGCACATTCAACTTCTAACTCTTTGATTTTTTTAGTTAATGCTTCGATTCGATTAAGATTACTTTCTAATTCGTGTTTATGTTGTACGAGAACTAAATTTAAGTGATCAATGTTAGTAGTTTTTTCTAAAACTATCTTTTTCAAACTGTCGACTTCCTGTAAGTGTGATTATTATGTTATAAATTTCATCTGTCTTTATTTAGATTTATTATATAAAAAATATTAACCTGTTTTTTAATAGCAATTGCTCTTTTACTTTGTTCTTCTGCTTCAGCAAGCTTTACAGTTAATGTAGATTTTACTCCTTCTAAGCATTGTTGTGTGTCAAATAACATCTGATGTAAACGGCTTGACTCTGCCATTACTTGTGCTAGTCTATGTTGTAAACTAGTTCCATGATTGTTTGCTGCTTCTAAACTAGATTGCATGGCCCGTTCTGCATGTCTCATAGCTGCTAACTTTTAACATCGCAAAAATGTAACAAATATAACACGTATTTCGTGTTTGAGATAAAGTGTGAATTATAAAAAAAAAAAAAAAAAAAAAAAAAAACAAGAAGATATACCTTATATTCATATAATTCCATCACTGCTGATGTGGTAATATCATTGATTTGATTTGATTCATAGATTCTTTTTAATTTTGCTAAAAACGCATCAAGCCGTTCTTCTTGTGCAAAAGAAAATAGTGGAGCCATTTCATTATTTGCATTTATGGACATTTTACTTCCAATATTTGTTACCGTACCGGGAGTACTTTGTACCAATATCAAAGGCTCCAGTTGCTTCATACAAAGCGCCACCGCGGAAACACTTGTCACACAAAAACATGGGATACAATTTGCGTGCGATAGTGAATTTGTCTAGAGTTGTCATCAATAAAAATTAAAATAATTTGTTGCTGAAGTATTCAATTTTAATAGTGGAGATATAGCTAATGCTTTATTTGGGTTATAGCGTCTGTTGAAATTTTTTTGTATTTTGTTCAACAACTAAAAAAACATTAAGATAAAACCTACCATTCTTGAGGGAATCCGATGGTAGATGTTAATTGCAGAACTTTTTGTTTAATATCTGCATCGCCAGTGAACAATGCATTCGCCATTGTTATTTGAATTTGTTTCTTTCTAAGTAATTCCGAATATAATGTTAGCCATTGCGAATTATCAGCTGCTAAATCAGCAGTCAAAGCTAATGCATGAATACACAGATTTGTAGTAGGATTCTAAAATGATAAAAAGTGATATTATCAAAAATATCCGTCAAAAAATAGTCATACTTTATTTACAAGAAACAAAAATACGATACTTGAATAAAATTTCCTGGCCAATTATCAGCTGCACATATTTCAGAATCTAACATTGGATTTAATAATTTTCGTATTATTTGTTCACTAAAGGACTGCATGACTTTTGTTCTGAGTGTAGATGTTTTAACCATTTCTTGAAATAATTGCATTAACTCTGCTAATTTTGCCTCTGTTTCTAATGTTAATTCACATTTTCCTTGAATTTCATCATTTTCCGTATTTAATATAAGCATTAAAACTGAAGCATCTAATTCTGCCAGCACGTCGGAAGATGTTTTAGTACGTCGTGCATCAATTACTGTAATTCTTATCAAAGCTAATGCTTTAGAGCACACCTGATTTAAAAATAATTATTATAATACCCTCCGTTACTCTTTATTTACATTTGCATAAAATGAAGATATACCTGTTCTACTGGAACCCAAGTCATTGCAGTTTTTACATACAGAGGATATAGAGACACCAAAGAAGATAATTTTAATTTTACTAAAGATGACAAAAATTCCATCATAAGAGCAACACATTCTGGATCTGCATTATCTTCTAATGTAGCCAAGACATTTTCCACATCTTTGCCATAACTAATTAAGACAATAAACATATTTTATATTAAATACCAAAAGTGAACCAAAAACTATAAAATATAAACTCACTGTGGATATGTTAGTAACACAGCATGGGAATGTTCATTTTGTCCAACATCGTTAAAGAAATCTATGATGTGTCTCAATAATAAAACATCTTTTTGTTTCATTGCGGTGATAAGACTGCTGAATGTGACAGCAGCAAAATCCAAAATATATTTCTCTGAAATATTCGTATTTGTATGTTCTAGTATAATCAAAAGTTTACAACACTGTACGCTGGTGTTAACACTACAATGTTGTAGTTTTAATAAAGTTCTTATAAACGCTTTTGTATCAATTGTCCTCATTAGTATATATACAGCAGGAAGATTTTTATAGCACAAATTTACTAGTACACCTAAGGAAAGTGCAATAATGTTTTCTTCTTTAGATTGTGTCACCCATTGTGTTAATATTGATACTAAATAAGGTAAGTGAGCTTCTTGCCATGAAATTTTTATGCCGTATGTCAATTCTTGAAGTAGTTTCAATACTCTTATTCGTTTTTCACTTGTTAAATTTGCCTGTAGAATTATTACAATAGTAAATATCACATTGTCTTACATTTTTAGTTTAAGAAATTTTATTGCAAAGAGCAAAATATGAACCTTCGATATAATAAAAAATGTATCTTTATATATATATATATATATATATATATATTTTCTTTTTTTAGAAAAACAAATATACATACTTCCAATAATCTTGCCAATATTGGTGCAAATTTGTACGTATGAATGAGAGCTTGTCTTGCAGCAGCATTGCGACAAGCATTTTGTAAAACATCAACAGTGCTCCAAATCAAAGTAGTTCTGGAAGCTAGTGAATTCATAAGCTCGTGTAAACTAACATAGAACTCTGCTGCTATGCTCGTCCCAGGGTCAAAAATACTCAAATCCAGCGATGTACTTATTACCTTTTGATAAAAATAAATTTTTATTATAAAAAACATTCCATATATATCGAATAGAATGTTACATATCTATTAAAGTTCATTATTTTATCTTTTATAAAAAATTTTGTATCACGTAAGATTATAATAATAGTTGTCATTTTTTCAATTTGTTATGAAATTAATATATATAATTACCCCAAGATTTCGTTGTAAAATCGTAGCTGTTGTTTCATTTGGATGTTTAGTATATTCTACAACCGCTGATATAAAGGCTCTTATATGTTGGTATTTGTCCATTATGTTCAATTAACGTATCACAAATAACTATAAAATCTCGAATTTCAGCGAATCTTTTGGTTCATTAATTTAGTTTTAATAATATTAAAATTGGGAGTTCAATGAATTTTTGTACGTTTAAATTACACGCACTGTGATTAAAAGATGTTTCTCTCAGTGAAATCTTTCACAAAATATAATAATGTATACACATACGCACATGCAATATAAGCAATTCTTATTTTACATTCCAAATATACGAAGCATGTGTATATTTTCAATACATAACACATTCACAAGATTGATAATATCATTTCGCGGAAAAACGGCATTTGGCGGCCATTTCTAAATATTGTATTCAAAATTGACCAATTGAATCAAAGTCAATCAGTGCAGCTAATACTTATATATGAAATTCCTATTCTTTTTGCATTTTACGTTTAAATTTAATTAATTTATTAGACATTTAATTATTATTGTAATTCGTTTCTCACTTTGTAACTTAGATTTATCATTAAAAAGATTTATCGTTATTATCATTAAATGATAATAACTGATTTTGAAATAAATGTTTGTTTTAGTTATAATTTAATTATAAGCATTATTACAAAAAAAAAAAAAAAAAAATAGCAATATCATTACAATTCTACATATTTAATATAAAATGAAAACTCCAACGTAGTTTAGGCTAGGGATTTAGATTTAAAAAATGATTTATATTTATAGAAAAACTGCGTGTCCGCCCTGAAACATTTACCAAGTGCGAAATGAACTTAATATTCCCTAGCGCGAGTTTCAGATGTTTCACCTTATGCTGTTATCATTTACATTTAATATCCAGTGTTATACGTTATGCGTGAATATTAAAAATTTACAAACAACGAAGATCCTCGCTTTTTTCCTGAAAACGCGTGCAATTTCATACGTTAACGGTGGAACGAATTCAAAATACGATAAAATAAAATGCCAAAAATGAAGAGAAAGATTTATCATAATAAAGATATAAATCACGATATTGTTGAAACTGAAAATTATTTGCGATTTTCTTAACTACTTATGCATAAAGGGATGCACCATAAAACGAGATTAATCTTATTGGTCAACGTTTCTTATTGGGCGTAATCTTATTGGGCGCCGTTTTCCGGTCGTGTTCATCGAAATGCGCCATTTCCGATTAGATTGTAAAAAGAAAACGACATCGAAGGAAGGTACTCTCAAAGGATCTTCTCGGAAATCTGTTCAGCGTTTCGTCAGAATTTCACGTAGAATATCTTGGTAATTGACTGTCTCGCTGATTGTTCACCGGTGGTAAACTGCTGCGTGTCATCGTGACTTTCGGATCTGACGTTGTTAATGAAAGTGTTGCAGCACTGTGTGCACCGTGTGCGTGATTTGGACCTTAAATCGTCTGATTCTTTATGAAGTGCGATCGACTTCAACTTCAGTTCCCGTTCTGTTAGGCTCCAGGGACCGTATCGGTATCATTCTCCGTATTGCTGGGCAGAACTGGTGCGACTTGGAACAGTTACTATTCCATTCGAAAAGTGGCCAAAAAGAAAAGTCCGATTCCCTCGATAATTGGATAAAGGGGAAAAGTGAGAAAAATCAACGGAGCTTCGTAGAGTCGTGTATTAATCCCGTCCTGCGTGCGAGTGTGCGTGTGTACCAACCGGAGCTGTCATAAATGTACACATTCTATATAGATTGCACGATCTATGCTCGGTTAGTGGGCCGATTTACTCAAGACAAGTGATCGTATCTGACGCGCGGCAGTGAATTGACATTAAATCATCGTCGCGCGGTGTTGTGCGCCCATCGACCGTCTAAACAGCTAGTGCCGCATTCTTATTCGACGGCGAGCTTCCTCACGCTAGCAGGTTAAAACCCGGTTGAAAATTCAGTTTTCATCGTATTGGCAGGTGTCCCTTTCCTTGCTATCGCTCGAACACACATTTCTCTTCTTTTCTTTTTTTTCTTCTTCTTCTTCTAACGTTCTCTTTCCTTTTTCCCCTTACTTATTGTAAGGGTAAAAAAGTCACGTTTGTGGAATATCGTCGTATCTGTAACAAACGCAAAGAATGTGCTCGACGCTGTGCCTTTTTCTATGTGTATCTCATTGCACGAACGTGTCGATAAGATTTCATGTGTATATCCTGTAGGACATGTGGGGTTTTTTTTTTTTTTTTTTTTTTTTAGAAAACGTATTCATTTTTCTTTTTTCGTTTCTTTCGCCCCGTCAGCTCGCAGGTTATGCTCTGGCTTCTCGTGACTATTATTTCAGATTTTGCTGACGTTTCACGGGCGGTGACAAGTATTCGGAGCTGTAACTGTCGTGGCGCATCGCTTACACCCTTTATTTGCTTCTCTTATGCTCTCTCTCTCTCTCTCTCGAGATAGAGAGAGAAAGAGAGGCCACGAGAAAGAGAAAGAAATAACATGAATGAATGAGTTTAAGAGAGAAAGATAGAGTGAGAGTGAGCGAAAGAAAGACATCGTAAATGAATACAATGGGAGGATAAAAATATTCGTACAATTGAAATATGGTAATAAAAAAATATTTATATCATATGATTAAGAAGTATTTAACATTATTAATTATACGATACACTAATGTTAGTAATAGCAAGTATAAAAGGACAAGAGCCAACTGAAATACTTATAAATAATTTATAACATTATTGGATAAAATATTTGTACACTATCGGAGATTACTATTGTGCATTATTTAATTCTTTGTATGGTTATTTTTTTTTTTTTTTTTTTTAAGAAGATTTTACATCATGCAATGAATGAGAAAAGAAGAATATTTCTTTTT
>WIUT01007175.1:0-12242 GCA_010645135.1 Tetragonula clypearis
TCGCAAATCCTGAGAGCTTGAGATTCACTAAATTCCATGGTTTACAGTCGAACGACGACGACGGCGACCTTCCATCCAACAACGTCTATGAATACATATTAGGAAAATACAGATAGCCAGAGGATCGTCAGGTTGGTTTCCAATTCTGAGATACGATCGGATAATTTTAGAAAGCTTTTATCTCCGCCGAGGGGAGGGGGGAGGAGATAATACTTGCAGCAGCGAACCGACCAACCGGCCAACACCTAGGCTAGCACTCGTTTGCATGACTTTATTGCGCGAATCACCGCCGATATTAAATCGCATGAATATTTAAAAATACGTCTACGTCTGTCACAGGACGAGAGCTGGCGAAGAGTTGGTGAGAGGGGAGCAGGAAGAGGAGGGGAAGGGAAGAAAACTTCTGTCATATTATTATCCACTTTTCCAGCTTCATTAAACGCCGGTTTTAATCGGCCGACTAAGCTGTCGCAACTTCTTCTGTCCGTAGCTTTTGAAACGAAGCCAGCCGGGACTTTTTAATCTTTACTTAAAAAACTTCACGCTGACAATATCTAACCGTTAATTATTCATCGACCTTTAACTCGCGCTCCGTGAACTCTCTCCACGTATTTCGCCGATAATTCGATCGCTTCCAGATCGAGTCCCGACGAACTATCCACGTCTGCGAGAAACTGCGCCCAATCGAGTTATAATTATTGCGTTCTGGTTCCCGATCTTCAGCTCGAAACTTCTTCACCGAAACGTGCAACCCGTTTTAAACGTCCGACCCGATAAAAGTGATCGAACTGATCGACTCGTTTCCGTCCGAGTTTCATCAGTCTCAGTCACGGGTTGTTCAAATTGCGCGATTAATTTCTTTTGCGCAAGAAGCGCTCTGGTTAGCTGACTTCCCTCGCGAGACAATTCGAACGATTGGGAAACACTGAGAGAAGAACATTGTTAAATATGATGTTAATAAATTCTAATTTCACCTGACTCGGGTCCCTTAGTCTCCAAATGAAATAACGAATGAGCTCGAGACGACAGATGTGAAGCATCGAGAGAGTATTATATGTAATTTGTTAATTCACTGATTAATATTGAAAATTCGAGGGCCACAGTTTGCTTCTTCTTCCGAATCGACGACGACTACCAGGTAAAACTCGAAATTTTCAGATGAAAAACACCTCCTGCTGAAAACTCTGCCGTCGATGAACCACTCGACTCCTAGATCTGACGCTGCAGAAGACGCTGCGGTGCCGCGAAACTCGAGCACAACAACAAGGTAAAACACATAGGCACGCAGGCCAGGTAATTATACGCGAGATTGATGAGCGGCTCTCTGTTTGCCATCGCGAGGATTCATCTCCACGTTCCACGAACCGAAGAAGAACAAAAGGGGAGAAAGAAAGAAAAAAAGGAGGGAAAAAGCTCGCTCGGCGAAGCGTCCCGGAAACCACTTAGAAATATTGTCTCAGCCCCGCCTAGAGCGTCTCGAGGTTACTTTAAACATCGTATCTTAAATTCGGCGCTGCTCGTTCCGAGTCTACGGTCCCATCTCACGAAGGGCGTGGACTAAGTAGCCAGTCGACCGTCGTTTATATTCTCCGTTAACCTCCCTTCTTTCCCCTTTTTTCCATCTTCTTCTTCTTCTTCCTCTTCCTCTTCTTCTTCCTCTTCTTCTATCTCTCTTTTCCTTTTTCTTCTCTTATTGTTAATTGCGCCCCCCTCCCGTGCTCGAACCGAAAACCGCGCTCATCACCTGTTGCAAACATATAAATATGAAACCGGCGAGTTGTTACCTACGATTCGCCTAGTTTCCATAAACCAGCAAGATAATGATCGCGTCTGTCGCGCACGTTGCAAACCGAGCCGTTTGTTTTCGTTCGTCGAGCAGAAGGGTGAGAGAAACCCCCGGAAATTAATACGCCTCGGCTGCGAGCAAGGGTTCTCCCCGTGGTGGATCGTTTCCCTCCCTCTCTTCCACCCCCTTTTTTGCTTTTGTTCCGGCGTGGTTAACCGACCGACAAGCCAGGAGGAAAGGATTGAAAAAACGGAATCGACTCACCATCGGTGAATTATGATGATCGCGTTTCTTTCTCTCCTTTTCTCATTTTATTTTATTTTATTTTATTTTATTTTATATTTTATTTTATATTTTATTTTATTTTATTTTATTTTCACGCTAGACAAGTCTCAACGATCGCTGCTTGGGTAAATGGGAGAAACTCTCTCGGGGAGTGGACTCTGATAGAGAACGAGAATGATGGGGGTGGCTTTCGTTAAAAAGATGATCAACCTGTCAATCAAATTTCTGACGATCGTGAAATTGAATATTAGTGTCTAATAATACTTACAATTTATGTGAAACTACCGACGTGACGTGGATGTTCAGAAACACAGTATCTAGAAGAAATATTGACGTCACTGTTGTGTTATGCGTTAGTTAGTCAACTGCCGATATCAGTCACGGGGATAAATCAGAAAGGGGTTAATAAATTAAACTTTCACGATAGGGGTAGGTATATCGGAAAATTGGTTAATCTTTCGATCTTCGGAGAGCCTGAATTATTATTTCTCAATTATTTTCTGTTTCAAAATGCACCATCTCTTTCCGTTCTCTTGTCTCTCGATCGAGACACAGAGATCAATGACTGCAATGACAATGAAGAACAGAATTTATTTTCATGCTTTCATCGGCGAACGCGCCCTGACTTCGCGAATTTCACAAATTAAAAAGGATAGAAAAAAATTACTAACAATAGAAGAAAAGGGGAACGTTTCAACAAATTGGAAGAAAAGAAGCGGAAGAGCAGTTTCATTATCCAGAGAGGAAACCTCAGTTTCATAAATTCATTCACCGCGAGGTGACAGCGTGAATAATCGCCAATTGCAAGATGAATTTCGAAGAAGTAATCCGTCATTTACGTAAGTGTGTGTATATATATATATGTATATATAAAGTATAAAAAATTTTAGAAAGTAAGACTCGCAGTGGAACGTCGACGTTAATGAACAAGCCGAGAGAAGAAGAAGAGCTCTCGCCCGACCTGGGCATCCAATTTTCTAATCCACTTAAATCGCGCACCCGATGTTCCACGTTTGAGACATCAAACCTGCTGTTGGCTCGTTGTTGCAACGACCAAAGTTGCAACGACTCACCGTTCAAAACCTCAGGCAATCTCGCGCAACGGCATGAAGAACAGTGAAACGTTCGCGAAACAAGTCATACGCCGCTGGGTTCGCGTTGCATCTATTAGCAGGAGGAACTTGCTACGTTGGAGAGTAGGGGGATGATTAGGGGTAGGTAATCCCCGAAATCGTTTCTAATCTGTCGATCTTCTGCCGGGGAGAGTCTCTCTCTCTCTCTCTCTCTCTCTCTCTCTTGACTCTACTGGTATCCATCTCCGTTTTCTCTCTGTTTTTCATCCCACTGATTCTCTTCGTCGCTCTATCCTGTCCATTTATTTCCTGTCTCTCAGTCGCGTGTGGCGTGTGTGGCGCGAGTACGCGGGGTCAGGTTGAACCTGCGTCAGCGGATCAGCTGTATCAGATTTCCGATGGCCGTGTCATACGTACTCGGCCGAAGGTAGATTAGATTTTAATAATGCAATTTGGATTTACGGCGGGTACGAAGGAAGGAAGGAAGGAAGGAAGGAAGGAAGGAAGGAAGGAAGGAGGGAAGGAGAAGCGGTAGGGGCGAAGGGACAGGCGCGAGAGAGAGAGAGAGAGAGAGAAACATAGAGGGTTTGCTCTGGTCCGACTGTAAAACGAGCCAGTTTTCGCCCGGAGGAGGCAAACCTGCCCGAGACTACGGACTGGTAATTGTTGGAATTTGATTGGGCCTGCCTCGACGCAACCAGCAACTGCCGCAAACTTTCTCTCTCTCTCTCTCTCTCTATCTCTCTCTCTCGCTTTCTCTCTCTCTCTCTCTCTCTCTCTCTCTTTGCGCAGGCATCGACTACGAGTTCAAATGTCCCCAGGCTGTTCGCAGAGCTGCGTGCGAATGCGAATTTCAGAGCTTTCCGGCGAAATTGATAATAGAACGGGGGCGAGGGGTTTCAATGTATGGCGGAGAAACGTCGGCGAGGCGGTTTGCAAAGGAACGAACGCGCGCAGAGGTGAAAACGACGACCGATCTGCGGATTGATTGAGCACGGTTGGATAAAATTCGGTCACCCGGCACGCGTTTTGAAAAAACGCGGTGCTTTCCATTCGTTTTGTCAGATTGGTGATTTTACCTTACGGGGAAGAAGGAGAGAAAGAGAGAGAGAGAGAGAGAGAGAGAGAATTCGTTTCGATCAGAATTCGACTTGTCGATAAAACTGTGTACATGTAGTTAAAAGACGCGTGCCTTTCCAAACTCCATGCGGATTAATCAAATTGTTTAACTACTAAGGATAAACATGGAAACACGAAACTCGTAAAACTTTCCTTTTAAACTCAGTATTTTTACTGTTACTTGTGTGGGGAAAAAAGTCAAAAGCGTATTCCGAGTCATGGGTTATGAAATCCACGAAAATGAAAGAATTAAGTGGATTAAGTACATTGCAAGTCTGACAATACCATGCAATGGTATTACGAAAAAGTATTTCTGATAATCAACAAACGAAATCCATTGGACGAAACATACGAAACGAATCAACTGGACTCCGATTGAATATTATTACTATTATTCAATTTGCAAATTTTTGTAAAAACACCTGTAATGTTCTTTCTTTGTACTTTTCAGCTCGTGATGTAATAGCAATCGCTGACGATTGATAAACTGACGCGACGTCGGGCAAGTACCCAAATAAGAAACTTCACGCATTGATGGCCATAAATTTACGTTAAGCGCCCAATGTATCGAAAAATTGGCGGTACATTGTTACAAAAAAAATTTAAAAAAAAAAAAAAACAAAAAATGTCATACAACACCAAAGTTTCACACAACGTGAAGTTTCTAATTTCACAACTCTGGATTTATTTTTTACAAAAATGTTTTCGCACGATGTTTTTTTTTCAAAAATGTTTTACAGGTTTCCACGTAGTGTCGAGTGTTGTTCCTCGAAAATTCAAAAACGTCTGCCAAAACTGAAAAATGTTTCTCACGACTGAAACCATCACGGATCCCGAAGGCTGAAGCTTCTCCTTTGGAACAACCCCCTAAAATTGACTGTACAATTCCTTCTTTCCGCCAAGTTATCGAACATTGAGTACAATCGAAAACGATGAAAATTCGAATTGAATTGAAAGTCATAGAATTTCTTAAAGTTTTGTCGTTTTGGCGGAAAAGAAAAAGAAAACAAATCATCAGTAGATCTAATCGATAAAAAATTCTTTTTCACGCGAAACGTTTGAGTTCGTAGCATTTTCGGGGAAGAACAGCACTTTTACCTCCCCTTAAAACTTACTCTCTCTGAAAAAAAAAAGAAAAAAACTGAACGCACAATCGCGAAAGTAGAAGCCTCTCACGTTCCAAAAATTCGCAAGACTCGCCACGTTTAAATGACAAAGGCCGAAACTTTTCGAAACCTAAACGTACACGGAATTTGTAATGGCCGTCGCTGCGATCTATCGGCGATGCACGATCAAGCTTATTCCATCGAACGATTATCGCGGCTCGAAATAATCGCGAACACCTCTGATTTTAGACGAACTCGCGAACTCGGGGAATTAGCCCGATTGGATACGGAGGGGTGGAGTGGGGGTGGGGGGGGGCTAACCGAGGGAAAGAGAGGATGGGTGGGTGCTGCAGGGGGAAATTAAATTGCGTTCCGCGGATTTGGCGGAACAACCGTGGCGCGACGTCGCGCATCCACTCACGCTCTCGCGTGAACTTGATCTCGTTATTATGAACCGTATATACCGCGTAATATGATCGACGGCCTGGCCGGAATCGCCACTCGCTTCCGGCGATGGCTGGTCTGTATGATTTATGCGACGCTGGCTCCGAAATTTCAAATCCCGCCCCGTGTTACCGTTCCGACCCGACGCCGCCGCGCAGTTTACGATCATCGCGTGATCACTTCGTATTTTGCATTTCGTATTTCTCCTCGCTTCCATTTATTTCATTCGTCCCAGCCGCGCGTCCCTCTCCGCCAACTTTTTCTTCTTTTTTTTCTTTTTCTTTTACGCATATACGCCACTCGTTCTCTCCCTTTCTCACTCTCTCTCTTCCCCCACCCCTTTGGATCAACTGCCCTTAACGAGAGGTCCACTGCCGTTAAATTACGCTGAATTATTAAAATATGATAATCTCTGGCAAATTGCGAGGCCAGATGAACCTGGTGTGTACCTTCGTTAAAAACGTCATCGGGCTCGTTAAAGTTGATATTGATGCGCCGGTGACCGGGGGGACAGGTAGCGGCGATATAAATTACCACGCCTCGGTAGCTTGTAATTCAATGGGTCGGCCGAGGGGTCTTCTCAGAGACCCTAGGAATTTCGTTTCATTTCGATTCGTTTCGTTTCGTTTCGATTCGCGAGATAGATCGAATTTTTCGATGGTGGCGGGGATTCGGCGAAAAACGCCGAAAATATCGGGCCGAGTCGTCGGATCGGGTATTTTTTCTCTTTTTTTTTTTTTTTTTTTTAGGGTTCTCGAAAATGGAATTTCCCGAAAGAATTTGAATCCTTTCCCAAAAGAATCGCTGCTTTCGAAAATTTCGAAGTCGAAAATTGTGGAGTGATATCAGCATAGTATATTAAAGATCAAAGTCTTCCCGATCGTCTCTAGGGTTCTCTAGTTTGATAATAACGATCATTTGCCAGCCGGGAGTATGGTTGTTTCTCGTTGAATTAATTCTGGTAGATGATTATATTTACGCGAATTTTTTGTTACTTTTTATGAATTGCAAAAGAGGAAATTTAAACAGGTGAGACATGTCTAAGGTAAAATATTTCATGGGTGAAATAGACTTCGTGTCAGTCAATATGCCTTTAGCCTAACAATGTGAATTGTTGCTTGGAAAATCATTAAGAAATTATTGAGATCTTTGAGGATTCGTACATAACCGTGTAAATCAAAGAATTGTATTGTAACCATCAGAATGTTATATTCGTGTACATCGTAACGAAATTATGAATTAACAGTCGTACATCAGTCTGTTCTAGACGTTACGATAAATTTACGATCAATCAGAGAACTTCGAGGAGGCTCGCTAAAATTTGCATCCAACCAGTTTAATTATTTGGATTCAGGTTCGCGATAGAAAGCTTAAATGTTCTGAAAGTCAACTGAGAAACGTGACGAGCACACCGTTTAATCGTTGAATAATTTCAATTTCTTTGTATTTGCAACGTTCCGAATAAGATAGCAATACTTCAAGATTTTAATAATTCGAACATTTCTGAAACACCTTTGTATACTATGTAAAGATAAATGAAATTTAATTATTATCGATACTGATACATGGATGCAACAATATATAAAAGTATTAAACGCCTACGAAATTATCTAAAAAAAAATAACGACTTAATAAACATAACTCGATCACGCTTAGCTTTGACTACTCATTCTCATTATTACTCGTCTGTCAGACTCGTGAAATAATCACGATGAGCACGAGTATTTTAAACGCTTTTAGGAATTCACACAGGATCGCGTACACGAAGCTGTAAAAAGTAATCACCTTGACCGCTTTCCTATCTTCGTGTACGCCGCTGCAAATAAATTCGATCGATATCGATGCGAAAATAAGTTTGAAGAACGAGACTTCCATCAACTTTAACTCGACCTTTACATTCACGATGTAACAGCTACATTAAATAACCACTATCACTCTCGATAAACGACTACTTATCACTGTTCGATAGCTCTGTTCATAAATTACAGACGGCAAATTGGATGGTGAGAAACAGTCTTAATTCTCCAGCAATTTAATTCTATTTAATTCATTCCGGATGAATGAGATACACGACGAACGAAAATAACTCTCTAACGAATCGTGCGAAATATCTTGAGAGACATAATTTGATAATTATCTCGGTTATAAGAAATTCACGGTCTTCACCTTTAGAAGCATTCGCATTCGCGCAGCAAAACTCTCGCCGCGTAGTTTTCTCTGTACTTCCTCCTGCTTGTTTTTTTTTTCTTCGCACTTGGACGCACTTACACGCAGGGTTTTCTTTGCATCGGTCGAAACGCGACGAAAGAGAAGAAGAAGAAGAAGAAGACCTACGATTCCTACGACAGAGAAAGGCTGAAAAGAATAGAAAGAGTTGAAGCTGAACGTGCATAGGGGGAAGCAGACTCGAACTCTGTTCGTACCTGGTGGATAGAATCCGTCTCACAGGAAAAACAAAAGAAATAATTTATATATCAAGAAAAGAAAAAATACTCCACAAAAAATATAATACAACAGTCTAATTTTCTTATGCTTGGTGCACATTTTCATGGCAAGCTCCCCTTTGATCCATCATATGACAAAATGTAATAAAATTCAAAGGACAGACGCTCTTTCCGAAGACCAAATGCTTCCAATCTTTATTACATATTTTCATCAAAAAAAATATTAATTGATGATAATATACATATATATATTATATATAATACATTATATAATTATATAATATATATATAATACATTATATTAGAATTATACATATAATGTATTGAGTTGAGTAAAAAATAATTTCGTATTTCGCGGGAAAATTTCGTTAACAGGAAGCATTTGAAACAATCTTCATTCAGTGTCTACGCTACTACGTGTGTTTTTCTGAGGCTGCCGTCTATTACATTATACTTTTTAATTTTTATCTGATGGCGTTGTTAATATGTAAAAAAAAAAAAATACATATATATACATATATAAATTTTTGCAAGTGTATCGCCGATACGCCGTGGCAGGACAAACTGTGCAAAGAGATAGAAGGAGGAAGAGACGAGATAGAGAGGCGCAAGTACGGTAGCAGGAACGGTCAGATAATTTATTATGGCATTACTCACTGGCGGACACCTGAATGGCCAATGGGTAGCTCTCGACGTACGTGTGGTTCTCGCTCGTGTGTGCCTGCCTCTCTCGCATAGTTGATATTATTTAGCTCGAGAGCCAGCGAGAACCGCGAGAGGAGCGAGCGAGCTGATGAGCAGCTTCGCGAGGTGGGAGAGAACGCACGTTAGCCGAGGCCTAAGGTCTCGCAACGCATAGATCATCCCGGGCACCGTGGTACATACCGGTTTCGCGTCACGTGCATTCACCGCGCTCGGCTTCGCGAATTCGCAGGAAGAGAAAGAGGGACACGAGCGACCAGCCGGAGAAGAAGAAGAAGAAGAAGAAAAAGAGGAGAGCTTTCGTGGAAGCTGCCCGCCAGCCTTTACACGCGGATTTCGTTGGTCATTGATACGAACCTGGTGCCCAGCCACGACTGAGATTAACCGACACGCGTGTTGCGCAATACGTCTTGTTAGCGGCTGCTGCGAGACTCCTCGCGCACGCACGCACGCACACACCTTTTCATTTTCCCTTACGTGTTACATCTACGTGTGTTAGATTAACGGCGCAGGTATACACCGAGGCTGTCGGATTGATAGGTTTTGGATTTTTGACGGAATTTACATATCGGCGGTGTACGTACGTATTTCGAAAGCGACGCGAGGAATCTCGTCGTTGGAGAACTATTTGTCGAACGTACAGCACCGGAGGATAGTACATTCAGCACGCTTCTGCTTTTTGTATATTTCGATGGTTTTTTTTTTTTTTTTTTTTTTTTTGATTATGCAGTGACGGAGGATTACATGCATTTGTCCTGCGATTTGAACGTCACTTTCTTACACCCTAGTGCTCCGCGCATTGTCCTGAACGCTGTTGCAAATTATCCCTATTCGCTGTTAAAATATGTGCCTCGCGTCGGTAAAAATAACAGAGAGCACGAGACAATGTTCCAATATTATTCTTGTAACTGAAACCTACGTGCACCCGTCCACGCTACCTGAATCGTCGAATAGACGCACCATCAGCGTCAATCCCAACAAACACTTCCGTTCCATTCGGCCTTCTTCGACGCTACATCAAACAAAAACGTCTTTCATCCCAACCCCGTGTCTAATATACATACGCAGACCCCCCAACTCGCCCCAAAAAAAAGAAAGGGAACGAGAGAAGATCACGAAACGACAGAACCGATAGAAAATGAAAAAAGAAAACCACCAACGCGAATAACTATATATATAACATCTGAACGAACTTCACGAATGTAGCAAGTCATCGGACAAACTTTTTCACACGAGAGAGAGAGAATTCGAGTATGGGCGAGCTTCGAAGGAAACATTTACGACCTGTCTCTGCCTCTCTCTCCCTATTTGTTTTTAAAAGGGACTCGTAAAAGGGACGACCGGTCGGCTCGTCTGGTCGGCTGCCATAAAATGGCCAGTGGGTGTGAAGGGCTGACAGGCCGGGTTATACGGACCATCAAGGTTGCACAATCTGTCATAGAGGGGTTTCGGCGGGGGCGGCAACCTGTTGCTTCATTGTTACTCGGAGAGAGCGTGCATGGTAGCTTCGGTGCCCGCTAGTATACATATAAACTGCCTTTCTCTAACAGGCCGGAGCCACACAGGAGGCTATAATGTGTCGCGACTGTGTGTCGCGGTGTGTTGCACATCCGGGCCGACTCATTTTCGCGGCGGTCGCGCGACGAGCGCCTGTTTGTCATCGTCGCCGCCGCGTGAAAACCCGCTTAATTCCCGTGCTTTTCTTCCGCCGCCTGTGGTGTACATGCAATACACCGTACGTACGTAGTTCGCGAAATGAAACGCGCGAGAGAGATGATACTCGACTGGAGAAGCTCGCGCTTTCGTCGAGAGGCAAATTGTTCTCCGCTTGCCTCAGTAAATCGTTTGTTTCTTTTCTCTTCTTCTTTTTTTTTTCTCTCTCTCTCCTTTCCTTTCCTTTTTCGTCTATTTTTCCCGATTTCCGGGGAATTCTATCTGTCGACAGAATCGTCGATGGAATTGGAATTAAATTCAGTTTTTTGTTTTTCGTTTTTTTTTTTTTTTTTTTCAATTGATATACATTGACGCGGACGAATGCGGATCCGGTTATTGGAAAAGACCCTTTCTCAAGGACAAGTTATTTGAAACAGACTTCGAATCGGACTCTTACGGTCAGAAACGATCTAGATTCTCCCGTTTGATCATTTTTTTTAACTATAACGCGTAGTTACAGGATTATATAATATATATGATCTGCTCAATGAGATTCAATCGTGTCTAAATGATACGAAACGCTGTGGAAATCTTCTTTATCTTCTTAGGTATAAAATTGTATCATCAATTATAACGTTAATAACGATTTTCATTTTGCGTTATGTATAACATTACAATAATTTAGAATTAGTTCTACCTTTCCTAAATGTGTAGATATCAATATTATAAGTTCGCACTTTATCCATTATTCCTTTATACTTTCCATGTTAAATCATCAATCACAATGTTAATGACGATTTCATTTTGCGTTGGGCACAGTATTAATTTAGAATTAGATCAAATTAGTTCCACCTTCCCTAAATGTATAAATATCAATATTAAGCTGGCATTTTATCTGTTATTCCTTCATACTTTCTACGTTGAATAAGTAATAATGATAAAAATTAATAAAGAACAAATAATAATAAAGGAATTCTTTCTCTGTATAAACTCCGTGAGTGAAAAAGTTTTTAACATTGTCATCCCACGCCCACGACGACCGACGAAAACCTCACTGAACGCGTGCACGCGCGGATTATACTCGAGAGAATATTATTATAATCGAGCCTGTATAATACACGCGTAATCCCAAAAATCTGTCCCGAGACAACGAGCCCCTCGTCGTTAACGTCTCGCACGCTTGACGTAATCTTCGATCTAGGTTCGATTTAATCCTAGAACATTTCTAGCTGTTTCCTATCGCGCGAGTATCGACACACGCATAATCGGCATCCCGTGTTCAAGTGCTGCGACGCGTGACTAAAGCGCCGCGACGTCTAGGCGAGCAAGAGGAAATTCCGATGACTCGTATACTAGAATTCATTAAACATTATCCCGAACGAAGGTGAAAGTAGCCAATTTCATGGTGCAGTGAACTCAATAAAGACGCGGAATGCGTGTTCCGCCATGGCCAGGCGAAACGCAAGACGCAAGGTGTAGATATACGTACGTCTGTGTGTGTGTGTGTTCGTTTCAATCTGACGTTTTTCTTTTATTTTCTTTTTGTTCTTTTCTCTCTCTCTCTCTCTCTCTCTCTCGCTCTCTCTCTCTCTTTCTCTTTCACTCTCGCTCGTTTCACAGAGCGAGCGGC
>WIUT01007176.1:0-12240 GCA_010645135.1 Tetragonula clypearis
ATATATATATCGGCCTTCTTTCCTCTTTTCTAGGTCGCGCGATATTTCAGAAAAATCTACGTTTTTTCGGTTCTCCATTTTTCCCACCTTTTGCTCATCATTTCATGCATCGGCGAAACCTTTCATAATGTTTCGTTTTTTCGTTCAGTTCTTTTTTTCAATATTTCTACAACAGCGCGGCAGAATTTTACACGTAGCAGTTTCATTTCCCTAACTGCAGTAACATGTCATATGTGTAACACGTGTATTTCCCGTGAACGCCAAATTGTTTTGGGTCGTTACTAAACACGTGATCGACCACAAATATTCGCATTATTGTGGAGACTTCAAGCAAGTAATAAGTGTTGGAAACGATATCCTACTGATATGACAGACGGTTTAAGTATCTCTTGTAACATTCATGTTACAAACATTTACGTGAGAAATGTGTACACAAATCATAAAAGATTCGTACAGGTGTTTGAAACTTCCCTGAGCTATTGTACACGTATACTGTCCAGGAAGCAAGGAATAAACTTTCCCTCCTTCGGATTCGCTCGCGTCTCTCAGTCTGCGAATGAGAAAGCGAAAAGAATGAAAAATACCGAAATTTAAGAATTTCAATAAATCGTTGACTAAAGGCTCGATCGAAACGAGAAAGTAGATAAAATAAAAAGCTCTAAGGCAAGATCTATCAGTCGAGAAGCCACAAGTACAAAATAATAATCCCGAAACAAACTCGAGGAATCGTCGAAGACTCGGCCAGTCGTTTCGACTTGCAGACTTCAGCCAGAAAGTATAAGCTCGATAAACGTTCGATACGGTCGCAATTTCTGATGATCTGTCGCGCGATAGTGAACACGAAATACTCCCTTTCGGCCCTTCTCTTTTCTCTCTCTCTCTCTCTCTCTCTCTCTCTCCCCCTGGTGGTAGTGGCAATTATTTCTCGTTTAGCGCGTTGTCGTATATCAGATCGACGAAAGAGGGCAACTGGATACCGACGGTCACGTACAAGCGTGCGCCTGGCAATATCGTCGGCCAGGATCTTTATTCTTTCTTATTACTTAATATCCTCGGTAACGAGGATAAATGCGCTGGCCCAGGCCCTCGCTAATTGCCGCGATACCACACACTCTCCTCCTCATCAATCAATCGCCCGAGGTCAGCCCCTCGAAACGCCATGTGGAACTACCTTGGAGTAACATCCGCCGGAATATACACTGTTCGCAAAAATCAGGGGATATTCGTATGATTTTGCATTTGATTTTTGTTCGATTGTGTTGTTACAGTGGCCTGTGAAAAAGGCTGAAAGTATACTGGTGTGTAATATAACTCTCTAATTTTCGTGAACAGTGTACGTTATGTCCAAAGCTCACCAACTGTCTTCTTCCCTCTTTTATTTCTCCCCGCTTTATTTCGATTTCTCCTGTGTCTCTTTGCTCCTTTTTCACACGACAAACGTGTGACCTGCGATGCACTCTCCGCGAGACGCGTATACACGAAAAATATTTTATTCCACGGTGAAGCCGCGTCTTGATTCTGTTTTTTTCAAGCCGCGTCGCCGGTGTCCTTTGAATTTTTGTTGATCCTGCGTATTATGCTCTTTGCTGTCCAGCCACCGTCCGAATTGCGAATTATCGTTGTTTGAAAAGATTGGCGTTTTTTTTTTTTTTTTTTTTTTGAGATAAAATTACGACTACGCGGAGTGAATGCAAATACGCGAGGACACATTTCAGAAAAGAATGATAGAAGAAAATGATCAATGGAGAGATCTTAATTTTTTTTATTGGTTTTTGTAAGCCAATGTAAGTGCAATGATGAATCGAAAAAGTGCAAATGTACCAGTTTTTAAAGTTGGAAATTATTCAGAATTATTCTCTGTGTGTAAAAATTTTATTTCTGAAAAAATAGAAAAGCTTTATGATAACAATAACTTGCACGAACTTTCATCTATATATTTTTTACAAAAAAAAAAAAATCTTTAAAATTTCGGTCTCCAAAAATGCGCCGTTCTACAGAATTTGGAACGAAAATTATAAATCGATCACTTTGGTGTTAAGGCCTAGTGTCGAATCTGAAAGCATAATTAATTAAGATTTCTCTCTACAAATTTTTTAATAGTTGTTTTACTTTCAATAGTTGTTTCTGCTTCGATCTCGCCTCGCATCGACGGCTTCGTATCTTTTCCTCTAAATGTTTTAATGATCGAATCCCGTGTACTTTCAAGCCTCATTAGTTTTCTAATCGCGTTAGATGTTTCTTCTTCTGAGAGCACTCGTACGCATTAAGGCGTCGAGTAATCGAGTGTCAGTAATTACTGTCGTGCCAAAGTTCGGGCTGAAAAAAATTCCAGCTTTCCCGTCTCGAAGTTCCCGGTGTAGTAGCTATCGAAACGACTATTCACATAAATTCGACGGTTTCTACGTCGTTGAATCCGTGCTAAGTCTCTTAATTGCCGTACTAGCCCATCGGAGTTAGTACCTACGCTTTTATTGGTTCGGGTCAGTAGTCCGATCCGCGAATTTGTACATACTTCGTTGCGTTGAAATCACGAGTTCCTTTCTGATTATACATACATTACTACTCTGCCATGTTAAAAGAAAAGTGCGCGTCTTTAATTTTCGCTTAAGTCGTTGGGTACAAATTAGCACAAAACATAGCTTAAAAGAGCATAATTGTACGAATAACAATAAAAAATTGTCGACGATTTTTAGATTATTCATTATAAAAAGAGATTATACAAAAATAAGTTATTTATATGTTATATATGTAATTATCAATGGCAGTGAAAAATTTTCGAATTATTTATTACAAGTAAAAATTCACTTTAAAGTTTCGTTTTCAAGCTTCTACATTGACAGCAGTGAGTTACGTTCTTTTTCGAAAAATTACATACTTTGTTGCGTTGAAATCACGATCCTTTCTGATTATACAGACATTACTACTCTGCCATGTTAAAAGAAAAGTGCGCGTCTTTAATTTTCGCTTAAGTCGTTGGGTACAAATTAGCACAAAACATAGCTTAAAAGAGCATAATTGTACGAATAACAATAAAAAATTGTCGACGATTTTTAGATTATTCATTATAAAAAGAGATTATACAAAAATAGGTTATTTATATGTTATATATGTAATTATCAACGGCAGTGAAAAATTTTCGAGTTATTTATTACAAGTAAAGATTCACTTTAAAGTTTCATTTTCAAGCTTCCTCTTTACCGAAGAATTTGACTTTATGATCGCGTGCGTCGAGCGGGAGAAGTAACACCAAAGAAAGAAATAATGCTCGGATGTTGGAAATTTAAAATTCTACGATTGTTAAAACGGTGAAACTACGAAAGTGAAGGTTTGTCTCTAGCGAGATATTGGCAAAAAATCGAGCGCGATCCCGGACGAGTGAATAAACGAGACTCGGTGAAAGGAGTTTCCGGTTTCCGGGGGGTAATTCGCGATCGTGAAGAGAAAACACGGGGCGGGGCCGGTTGGTCGCGGTTACCAGCCCATTCGTACAATGTCCCGAATGAGAGAGGCCGCCTAACTAAATTATTCCGCCAGGCTGACATTCAAACGCATTTACATTCGGCCGACCGTGAACATCACCCTTCTTCCTTCCCCCACTCCGTGCTCGCTCTAACTGCTTCATAATTATTAAACTTATGGGGTGCTAAATAAGAGCCGACAAGCGGCCGCGATCGAGGATTACCGCGTCGAACGAAATAATCTTTCGACCTGTTCCTTTTGCTACCACTTTGGTAATGGCGTTCGACGTTATATAAAGGGGGTTACTGCGAGATGTAGCATTATTACTATCAATATTCGCTGCACTATACTCGCGTAAATTCTGGTAGTCTGGCAGTCGGTTTTACTATTAAATTCTCAACACTTTGCGCAGATTTAGAAGCGAGAATCAATTAGTTGTTATTATCGATAACAACTTTTTCCTTTTTTCTTTCTTTGTTATTAAACTGTGGATATTCGTGCTACTTCAGAAGTGCAGAAGAACTACAGATTGATTTCATCCACTTAGAACACTTTAATTTTTATATTTTATCAACTTTAGAAAGTAAAACTGAAGCCCGCGAGAAATATAACAGATTTCAAATTTTCTTCCATCGTCTCAGATAATGAAAACATTGATTTCCGTTCAGACGGAAATTAAAATTAAACAGATTGTACAAATGTACTGTTTGTTGCAATTATTATCTTTTCCGTTATAATGATTGTGTAGAATATTTCGATATGTATTAAAGACTGCTTGTCTTCTATTTTTCATTATGTTGTATAATTAAAATAGTCCGACATCGAAGTTCTTTTCGTTGATTCAGGACTCTCCGTATTTTCATGCAAAACTTAGATCAGTCCACCTACACAAGTTTCGTTTCTGCTCGACTTTGACAGTTCAGCTAAATAGGGAGAACGATTTCGGAGCAGAAGCTGAGATAAAGTTTATTCGTACGATTACCTTGGACGAAATATTTGTTTAAAAGAAAATTCGAGCAGTGCCAAGCAGACCGACAACAAACACGCGTTGACGATAATGCATCGTCGTTATCCCGCTTTTTCCGGTTATCTTGCTGCCACTCTATCACTCAGTAGTAAGCATACGCGCGTGGTCAGCCATGAGTAGCCGCGTGATAAATTTAGTCCGGCTTTCACTCGGGCGCGTTCCCTCCCCTGCCCCTCTTTCGCCCAAACCAACCACTGTAATCAGCTGTACGAAATCTCGTTTATTCTTGTCGAAAACTTGCGTTTATGCAAATTCACTTGTCAACACCTACGCACTTTGCCCGACAAAATTTACCTTTGGTAGTTATATACTGGGCGTCTCATTTGAGCGCGACCCTCAAATATCACTTTTTCACTACAATAATTCATGATTTTATTTAAAAATGTCCATTTTTCTTATTTATCGTATGTCGTTTGAATGACGTTAAGTGGTCGATTCTTTCAAGAGTCGTTTTCTTTATTTTTTTATTTTTCAACATTCTTTTTTTTTTAACAACGACGTGTTTTTTCCCTATTTTTTTCCGTGTCGCGGAACTCATGAAAAAATGCAGACGTGCACTATGGTATGACTTTCAAATGATCGCGAACTTAAATTCACAGCTGAGAAGAAAATGTTTTCTTTTCTTATGGGACAAAGAACATCTTGATGACTCGGTCATGACATTTATCGCTTACTTTTATTTAATGTTTAGGTGTTGGATGTTCGAAATGTTATTTTTTTTTTTACATAGCAGATACTTGCATCTCTCGTAGAGCCTGTGTTCTTTATAGCCATGAATTTTAACCTTCATTTTCGGTTCAAAATTATTTGAAGGTTATGTCACAGTACACATCTCAGTGTGTAATACTTTTTCATAAGTTATATAAGCGATATAATAGAAAAAAAATGTGTAATTATTTGATCTTGACGTAGACGACTTTGAAAACTTGAAAAAGGAAACAACTCATTGCAAGATATTGGCCATTTAACACCATTCAAACTACGTATAGAATATTCTTCGCATCCTCACAATTAAGAAAAGATATTTGGGCGTCACATTTGAATGAAACACCCTGTGTGTAAGTAGATATTTAATGAGGGTCAAATTTAATAATTTGAAGTTGATCTACGTTGTCAAAATCATCTGAGTAATTTCAATTATTTTACAAGGCTTTAGTTCATGGGATGCATTAATCTTAAGACTATTAATTAATTAATTATGAAATGTGTGTGTGTGAGATTCTAGAAACTAGATAAATAAAAAAAGATAATTGGAATTTGCAGGAAATTTTATACGGTAGATCATTAGTGGGAAAATTTTCGGTCACGATGTTAAAAAATTCAATTGTCCAGCGAAATGATAATTCTGTCGTGTATTCGTAATGTTCCTTCGCCAAAGTTGGCGAAATAAATGAGGCCCTTTTTTACGTCAATAAAATCAGAAAATAATATCAGAAAATAATATCAGAAAATCGGCAAATAAAGAAAAATATACACATTTCACGTGTGTGTTTGTAAAATAAAATCGAGGAAACATACATTAACTTCAATGAAATCGGTAACTCCTTTCTGTATAATTCCCTCCCCCCTCTCTCTCTCTCTCTCTCTCTGTTCTTCTGATGTCTTGAGAGATCGGTCACTATTAACGAAGATGACTACGTTTCGCGATGATGGTCTTTTCCCTGGGTTCCTTGAGAGAACACCGGGTTTCTCGATAACAGTAATTATAGTTCCCTGAAACACGAAACGCTTCGTACCGAAAGCTTTCGTTTAATCTTAATTTATTTACGCAGCGAGCCGCTAATTTAATTCTAATTTTCGTCTAGTTAAAGTGTCAATTTGAGAGAAAGGAAAAGGTCTCCTCACTTCAATGTTCAACGGAACATTGGCTATACTTATGGAAAGTATAGAACACGTTCGATCGATGGCAAGAGTTATACCCATCGAGAGGCAATTGCGAATTATTTCAGGCGTGTCTGAGCTCTTTGACGCTCTGAGCAGGGATTTTATTATGAAAATGATGTTCGGGCCCTCTCTCTCTCTTTCTGAGCGACTGAGAGGCTCTTTCATTTTCACTAATCCCAGACAGGTTTGCTCCTGGTATTCGTGCTCTGATAATTTCTGCCGCCTATTCACGCCCCAGTTATCGCCGCTTCCACGCGGAGCACTGTAAATCGTTATCTTTCGCGAATGCAAGCCCGGCCACAAAAGGATCGGTCGTCCCTCCAGTTTTTAATTACAACGGCTGGCTGTGTTGCCTAACCCTCTGTCTCTTGTCGTAGATTTTGCTCGACTTGCTTTCTAGTCGACTCTCCAAGGAACTTGGCTGCTGGGATCGTTCGTCGTTGCGGAATATCACGGCGAACGTTTATCTCGTAAACGCCAACCGTATCGTAAACGCTAACCGGGCTTTCAAAATCTAATTCAAAGTTACAACGTCCGTTGTCACTCCTTTTGTTCAGTCAACTTTACATGAAAATTCTTATATTCATATTATCTATGATTAATCAGTTTTCAATTTTTCTTTGAGCTTTTTTTTTTTTTGTTTTCTTTCTTTTGTTGGAAATTTATCGCCTGACTCGACAAAATTTCTGAGAGAGAAGAGAATGACATTGGTTGGAATTGTTCGGAGTTAATAAATGAGAATCACTAAAGATTGGCAAAAAGCGAGGAAGAATGATATTAGCTTACGAATCAGATGTCCGTGCTCTGATAATTGTAAGACCAAATCAGAAGGAGAAAAGTTATGATACTAAGTTCGAAGCACAATTGTGTAAGAATCGGAAACAATATAAAGCGAGTATCTGAAACGATAACTACAATAATACTAAATTCGGTGTCGTCGTGATTGGTCAAATTGGCGAGGAGGTGCAGAAAATCAAAATCTTATAGATGGTATGCCCAAGTTTTTCTTCAAACATCCTCGATTTGGACAGTATGCGCGAATTCTTCAGAAGGAAATAACTAGACAGAACATATCAAGACAAGAATTTTCATTCGTGCTGACAAAGTACAAAAAGAGAAACGATTCGAAGTGCAATGTCTAGAAATTTCATCGGCACACACACACACACACACACACACACACACACGTATATAGAAATAGGAGCCAAAATACTTCGAGTGTAGCAGGCGTTAATGAGATGATTAACTTTGAATGAATGTAGAAGCGAGATTATTGGGATTTTTTTACATATTATCCTTCTGTACGTTCTATTTTTCATTTCATGCGATTTTATCGAAATTCTCTGTACTAATTATTATTGGATAATCTCGTTTATTATGTCGAAACTGTCTGTTCTACTATACATCTATTATTTTGTATGATTCTATTCATACTATGTTCTATTAAATTGATATTGTGAGCATTCATGAATGATCGTTTGTGTTTTACGTAGATTTGACGTTTTCATCAAATATACCAATTATGCACAATTAATTAATTAATAATATATCATTAACGTAATAAATATAATAAATACATAATCAATTAATGATATATATATATATATATAAATTATTTGACATTATTGACGTTTAAAAATTATACATATCGCATTTATAAAAACCTACAATTTTTCTTCAATTTTTATTAAATATTATTACGAACTGACTGAAACATTCGACCGTTTACGAGCGACAGTAAACAGTTAGAAACCATATTTATCACATATCGTGGCGTGTAATTGTAACATCAATTTTTCCAACTGTCTTGCAGAATCTTCGAATTTGTTCACATTCGTAAAATTCCATTTGTCGTCTTTCGGTTGTCGCGAAACCGGTGAAGTTCCTCCATCTTCTCGCGACCAAATGGCGTTAAAAATTATCAGGTCTGCCATAAACTTTTGTAACGTTATATTGCTTTAAAGGAGCGGAGTAAACAGAGGCTAACACGAAACTCTGATCGATGGTGTCTCTAAGCGTGCCTTTCGAGCTTTCACCAACTTGCCTCTTTCTCTATCTATCATCTGTTTACATCTAACTTTAACTCTCTCTCTCTCTTTCTCTCTCTTCACTCTTGCTCAGAGCATCGAGGACCTCTTCTTCTCGCGAAACTTTTCCCTCGAAACGGTCCTTCTGTTTAATGTTTAATCGGGCTCCACCGCGAGCCAAGATAGTGCTCAGAGAGAAATACAGCCGGACGACAAACAGGCCGGAAGAGGGCGTGCATCAAAGAAATTGCAGGCTAAGAAGAACAGGTCGAAAACGTGAGTGATATAAGGAAGAAGAAAAAAGAAAAAAGAAAAAGTATCGCCGAGCTACGACGAAGGACGAAAGACGAGGAGAAGGTAGTTTGAATTAGCTACAATTCCCTTTTTCGTTTCCTTCTGGTGTTCCTCTTTGTAACCCGGGTTTTCTCTTCTCTCTTTCTCTTGCTGGATCACCCGGTTTTTCTTGCTCTCATCTCGAAGCACTTAGCCCTTAGTGCTTCTTCTTTCGATTTCAATTTAAACGAAGATATAACCTAGACGCTCTCTCTCCGCTGTAAGACACCCCTTCTCACCCCCTTTCGTCACGGTAGCGACACTTAAACGCTTCAGTATTTCGTGTAAAATACTTTGACATTTCATTGTCGTTTCAACGAACCACGATCGTCTTTGTTAAATTGATTTGATGATACATTTCTCGAATCATGTATTCTTTAGGAAGAAATTAACACGTACCACGAATAGTCGTTCTAAATCCTCGTAGTAAGATAGACTTTGTGAATTTTTCTACATTTATGGGAAATTGGAAAACGCAGAAAACGCACGCCATGCGTTCAGTGTATATAAGAATATATAAAATATCCAAAGTAGAATATTTATTGCAACGTATACACAATATACACGTAAGGGCATATTTATTACAACAGATAGAAGCTGTTCAAAGTATTTTTATATTCTTCCCTTCTGTCTTCGATGTACAAAGACACACCGATTCACCGATGATCATGTTGCACTGACGAAGTTTCAAATGTATTCGTAAAAAAATTCCCTCGACAGTCGTCTATTTAACACGTTGCAGGACTACTTTTCGCCAGCGAACGTCATGGAAACGTGACTTTGCATGCACTGTTTTCGCGAGACGAATAAAAATGATCTCAGGCCTGGAATTCCATGTTCATATTGTAATACATACTTCTGGGAACTGTTCCACTTGCGCTTGCACTTGACTGCAGTTGACTTATGAAATGGCAATTGTTATTTTTTTTTTTTTTTTTTTTTGAAAGAAAGAAAATTCGTCGCGCCCCAAATTAACTGAGACCTGTAGGAGATTTGATTGTAAATTTTTTAAATTATCCACACGCGAGGCGTGCGAGAGACGTGCAAAAATTGGACAAGCTAACCTTTATCAATAAATAATATAGCGTAATTATCCTACGAACGATTGCTACGATTAACTGTCAGTTAGAAACGAGGAGAAAATTTATTTAGCGGCCGTCGAAGTATTGTAACAGCGACGTATTCGTTCGTCGACGTATGAATTGTCATTTTCACGCCGAAGGCGCGGACGAATCGCGAGATATTCATTACCGATATTCATTACGAAACTTCGTATATCTAGAACGGACACGTTTAAGTCGGCTAATAATTAATCACCGTCACCGGTGGCTTTCCAATTAATTTCGAGGGCCAATCTGTCAGCCGATGACTTGGCTGGCCACGTCCGGGTAATACCACTGCTCGCTTCCTCGCTCTCTTGCGAACGAGAACGCTCTTCTATCGTTCTCTTCTCTCCTCCTCCGCCTCTCTCACCCTCTGCTGTCGTTCCCTCATCCGTGCTATCTTCCACCGTCATCGCGTTGTGTCAAAGACATTATAATCAACCCTAACTATAAGCCCTCCTCCGGAGCAAATCCGCCCCCGGAGCAGCCCTCGCAAGAGTCAGCCCTCTGATGACATCGTAAAATATGCAAGCTCTCAGCAACGGCGCGGTTAGTTACCCCTCGGTCTCGCGGAGCACTCGCCCGCTTCACTTCTGTTTCTTGCTTCTTCTCTTGCCGAGACTTCATTGCTGGCAGCCGTCCTCTTCTCTCCGCGGATGAAGAAACACGCCTCAACCCTTCCGCGCGTTCATTTTTTCCTCGTTCCCGTGTATCGAGTAATTTAGGTGGCTGGCTGGTCGCTGGCTTTCATCGGCATTTATTTGCGAGCGGAGAGGAACGAGCACGGAGCACGGAACAGTGGGCTTCTATGCAAATGTATACTATCACGTGATACATCGTGACAAAGAGGCAGAAGTTCGAAAGAAGATTCCGAGTAATGTTTCCGAGAAAGTGTGGAGAATTGCAGAGGGGTGATGTGTGAGGTTCTGTTTCCTTTTTTGTACGTTGTATTCTCCATATTTTTATATATATATATAAGAATCTGCCACTCGGCAGATAATCGACGACTTTGGTAATTGTGTATAATAATTTGTATAATTACCATGCAATTATATGATGAAAATTACACAGTAATACAGTCGAACGTTTAACGTGACAAAACTGAGTATCTGACAGATAATAATTCTGTTAGATAATAAACTGTTGTAATTACTTGCAGTAATTTGATCGTGAAATCTATATTCCGGCAGCGAGTTCGTTTTCTTTTCCAAATATTTTTTTGTATCGTGTAATGGTTGGGGAAAAAACGAGGATACTTTTCCTCTCGAGAATTGCAAATATTCGAACGTTTCTGAAAACGCTAAAAAATTGGAATTTCCTCGTAACTAAATCCCCAATTGTGTTGAAGTTTGGAGTTCTCTTCTTTACGAGAAATCTTGCTCCATGATTTTCTTTTTTTTCTCACTATTTTATCGAACTCTTTGAATATTAGGGTTGCATATTGTCTGACCCTGATGTTCAAACTTCAATAAAATGGCGAAAAAGAGATCGTACAACGAATTTTAAAGATTCGTTACAAAGAAAGGATATCAGTCTTTAAGAAAAATTATCTTTTAAAAAATTTTTTAATGATTTCAGAAACGTTTGAATTTTCACAATTTTCGAAAGGAGAATATTTTGATTTTTCCATCACTAGATAGAACAGTCTCTCATCATATCTAAATTTCGTATAAATATGAATTTGAACAAACATTCGAGATCACGCACGTATGTCTCAATCATTCGTGCGTAAATACGCATTCACACGTCCAATGTGATACATGTTCAGTAATCGCGTGATCACCAAAGGGTAGAATTTCCTTGATCTGTCGTCTTCAACGAGATACATAGGTATACTATTGATCTAATCTGACAGTGGTGAATAAATATGTCGATTTTATGAATCTGTAGAATATTTTCCCATCTTTTCTTTATAGTCAGATCATTTTGACGATGGCGATGTAATGTCAGTTAATGAAGATATAATATTCAATAACAATGATCAAATACTCATAATTCATCATAGTTCATCAAATCATCGAACGTATATTCGTAATATTTACAATCAGGTTAGATTAGATTGTAAAATAATATTTGTTAAAAGGCAGTTTAAATGTTTGTATTTAGTTTCAATTTATAAAGTTAACCATTCTGGACTGATGTGAATTCACCAATGCTTAAAACACACGTGTGCATATATCATTAATTTTATTTTATATATTATTATCAAATACTCATAATTCATCATAGTTCATCAAATCATCAAATGTATATTCGTAATATTTACAATCAGGTTAGATTAGATTGTAAAATAATATTTATTAAAAGGCAGTTTAAATATTTGTATTTCGTTAGTTTCAATTTATAAAGTTAACCATTCTGGACTGATGTGAATTCACCAATGCTTAAAACACACGTGTGCATATAT
>WIUT01007177.1:0-12238 GCA_010645135.1 Tetragonula clypearis
CGTGAAGTTTAATGTCGATTCAATTACGTCGTATATAGGAAATTCTAATCGAAATTTTAAAAACGGTCATTGGACCGGTCGTGGTAGGTCAAGACAGACTACAAATTTTTCTCAGCAAATAAACAATGAAAAAATAAGTGAATACTGAAAAATGTATTACACGTACATTTGAGGAAAAGTCGTGAAGTTTAATGTCGATTTCAAAATTTCAAAAACGGTCATTTGACCGGTCGTGGTCAGGAATAGTGTTAACTATTCAGCAAGAACAACTGTGCAACGAGTCACAAATATTTCGCTTCGAACACTTTCGTACAAAATCAAATTCTATTTACGAAAAGGGGAAAGAAAACGGGTGTAGCGTCGCACGTGTGCCAACGGAACTCGGCCAACCGCGTCTATTTCAATGAATGTAATTTACGTGGAGAAACGACGGCCAAAGGGACGATCGAGGCTGACGTCAATTTACCGCCGACGTTACAATCACTTCGTGTAGTGGTTCCAGGCTTCGCGTGTCGCGATGAGGGCGAACACGTGTCGCCAGCGGCGCGTCGTGAGTCCGCGAGCCGCGTAAAGAGAGAGGAAATTGCACGTGTCGCCGCGGCAATTGTGTTGCCGACCACGATGGCACACGATGTATACGATAAGATATCCACGGGGAAGAAAAAAGGGAACTCTGAATAGGGAAAACTGCACTCAACGGCCCCTCGGAAGGAAGTAATAAGGTTGATCGCGACCGGTATCCTCCTCCTTATCGGTGACTACGCGAACGGCCGCTGTAAAATGAATCTTTGAGCCGTGGCTGAAAAGAACCTGGCCCTTTAATTCTGTTGGATCTTGCCCTCTCTTTGGGAGGGAGAAGTGCAAAGGCAAGAGGAGGAACTTTTTTTTTTTTTTTTGATATCTGCAAAGTGAAGATGAAGACAATTATATATTTCGTCTGTTTACGGATGAAAAAGTTTTGACGTTGGAAAAATTTGCAATTCCTTTTTTTCTTTTTCTTATGTTGTAGATGACTGTTTTCTGTTTCTTCGTTGTCTTGTAACGTGTGCGTCCTCGTAGACAGAAAATTGCCACTTGTGACATTTCCTCCCACGCGAGATTACTCTAATTTTAGCACGAAATTTATTTCCGATCCAACGTGCGCGAGATTCTCAGCCTGGCGTAGATCGAAATTAAGTTACGAGATAAAGTTACTCGACCAATTACTACTTGTCCAGCGAATTTAATATGAAAGAATCATCGCAATAGCAAAGAATGAAATTTTCCTTTTAATATCTCTCGGTTGAACGAAGTCTATTAAAAGAGAAACGAATTAAAGAAAAAGTGAAGAATCGAACAAAGCGTCAGAGGCCTGGAAAATTACTTCTCAGACAAATCTCGATGAAACTAATCTAACAACGTTTAATTATCGCAGAGTCGTGCGTGAGTTGAGCGAAAAAATCTTTTATTCTTATTTCTTCTCCATTCCCGGACAAAATAGGCTTCTTCATCTTCGGACAAAATAAGTATTAAGGAAAACAAGGAGAAATCCCTGGTAAATTGCCACGAACGATGCTATAAAGAAACGGAGGAAGATCGTTTCTGATCGTGCTCGGGGATTTTCAATCGTGTGTCCTTCTGTATATACAACACCGTGCAACGCAAACCGTGTTTCCTCTCCAAAAGGGAGACACTTCCCTCGTTTATCTTCGACTGACTTTCGAGAAATCTGTAAGATGAATGGCTACACAATGGTTGCCGAACTCAACTCATTTAGAGCATTAGAACTCCCGAGAATTTGGCTAGAACGATTCTATCCCGAAGCGCATTAACGATTTCCGTTCCGCGGAGATCAAAGTGAAATACAGCGCGAAATTTCAAAGACAGTCCGGGCAAACTGGGAATTATAATAAAGTCTCCTGTAAATAACAATATTCAATGTTATTCAATGTTATGTATATTCAATGTTAGTGGTTTCTTTGTCAAATTCGCGCGAACAGAAGGGGAAAGGAAAATGCTATACGTTGAGTATCAAACTTCACTTACTGTTACACTAATGAAGTTTCATCTCAAATATAAATATTACAACGGAAGAGAGAAGAGAAATGCTACTTTACGTTTATACGTAAATTTACGTTGAACTTCAAACTTACTATTACTTGCCATTACACGTTTTTCTAATTAAAAAGAAAACGAAAAGAAAAATGGTGAGATTAATTTGTTCCTTGAGAATTAAGCTCGTATATATACGTGTGTGTAATTATAAAACTAAGAAATTTCGAAGGAAATTCCTTTCTCACTTTGCGAAAGGCCAATATCGATTTCAAAAATCTGTCGAACTGACCAATCTCGCGTTAGACAGAAAATTAATATTCGTGTCAAAAGGGGAAACGTCATTTTCGCAAATCGTTGCAAGGAATCGTGGACTTGAAAATGAACAAAAGAAAAGAAGAAAAACAAAAAACAGAATCTACGTGACAGTCGTGATCTTCTATATTAATCGAACAGAATTGCATTTGAAATTGAAGATCGATCGACAAACTGGACTTTCGACTTTCGAGTTTCTCGCTGTGCGCATTCGCTTACACCTTAGTCGCAAGACAACGACAAAACGTAATCTTCTCAATGGGCACGTTTCTCAATGGGCACGATCTCGAAGTTTTCGTTGGTCCAGAGCACGACGAATCGTTACGGCAGAGTCGCTGAAAGGACGAAGGCCACGTTTGCGTGGATTCAACGGAGGAAGTTCGCTGACGGAAGCGCGGAGACAGTCGACTAAACTCGGGTAAAACGACGGAAAGTTCACGGACTCGCTTCGCCAGTCTCAACTTTGTCGAACTTGCCATCTGGAAATTATGCTCGACGTATATTGCGTCCACGCAACGACCCTGATTCCGACGCTTGCTTGTTTTCTCGCTTGCTTCAACGCCGCAGCGAATACTTGACACGCGTTTCGGCCAGCCGTGGCTTGGAAACAAAAAGTAAAGGAAGGGAAACGCCTGTTCCCGAACGCGAAGCAAATGGCCCCCGTGAAAAGTTTGTAAATCAGGTCGCAGCTGTGTCGCGTGGACGTAACTCGCCGGGCGGCGGCTCTCAGGAGTCGCAATTTTTAAAATACCAAATATCTTATATCGTGTTTCGGGTCTGATTGGTGTAGACTTTTCTTAGGCGGGGAGGGGGACAATTTTTCTAAAAAAATTTCGAAACGCAGATCGTCGATTATACGCAACGTAACTATTCGACTGCGAACTTCCATGCGTTCGTGGAAAATGTGTAATGCACGTAATTTGGAAACTTGAAAATGGAAATATTTGCAAAAGTGTACGAAAAACCGTGCTTCGTATAGTACTTGATACGTAAAAAAGAAAAAGAAAAAGAATGTTCTAGAAAATACGAATCTGGTGCTCATTATTGCTACTACGAAGTTAATGCTACTTATTGTTAGCCGTACTTAACGATCGGCTCGAATTACCTTGGCTTTCGAGTGCAAATTTATTCGTCACCGTTAATCATTTGTCCAATTCGTTACGGATTATTGTTGTATTTATAGAATAGCAACGCGTACAATGAAAGGCATATATATATATATATATATATTTTATACGAATCTGCATGTTGATTTGCATTGGTAAATAGTATTTCCACTTCGATATGTAAACGCCACGCTGCGTATAATGAACGTTGACGGTGAACTGATAAACCAGATTAAAATCGTTCGATTAATTATTCTATGTGATGAAGTAATACGATAAAATCTCTCTGCGAAAGTACAGAATTACTATGTCGACGTGCTCAGAAAAATTTGAATCTACAAGAGATATATATATATATATAAAACTTCAAATGTATAAATTCAAAATCTCACATTGCAAGGAAAGAAACAGAATACAACGATTACAAAAGAAATGACTTAAATTTATAAGGTGCACGCAGTGATCTAAAATCTTACACTATAACGAATAGAACAAATCTCAAATACAAAAAGAAATCAAGGAGAGATATACAATAGTATTTAAGTTTAAAATCTCACATTGCAAGGAAGGGAACACAATACAACGATTACAAAAGAAATGACTTAAATTTATAAGGTGCACGCAGTGATCTAAAATCTCACATTATAACGAACAGAACAAATCTCAAACACAAAAAGAAATCAAGGAGAGATATACAATAGTATTTAAGTTCAAAATCTCAGATTGCAAGGAAAGGAAGAAAACATAATAACCACGAGAGAACCAAGACAAAAGAACGATCTAAAATTCAACATTTTGATGTAAAATCCCGCGTTATAACGGACAGAGTGGAAGTAGCAAAAGACCTTCACTCGAGTACAAAAGTATTGAAATTCAAAATCTCAGAAGGAAGGAAAACAGAAACATAACGACAGAACAAAGACAACAGACTTAAATTCGGAAGATACGTGCAACGTATCTAAAATTCAACATTCTGGTCAGACAATCTGTCGAACAAAACGAATCGTCAAAAGAATCATTACACTTCGCTCGAGTACAAAAAGTAGCCAAGACGAGAAATCAAATGTATACAAGGGGAAGTCAAATTTTTATTCAAAAATCCGCTGTCATAACGAACAGAACGTAATGACCACAAAAGGAACACCATCGAAGACGTTGCACGTCCCATCTTAAACGTACACGGTATTTCTCTCCAACGTGCACGATACACGCGTGCGATGTAAGCAATAGTGTATCCTCTGCCAGAGTCAAAGGGAACCCTCGTCGGGCTCCGTCACCGCCTTTGACGAGGAATTGTCAGCTTATCAAGCCCGAGGCAAACCTGGCGTGTCGTATTTAACGACACGCGGTCGACCAGCGATCGATAGTTTCGGCTGCTTGGCTTAACAGGTAACCATCTCGCGAGATAAGAACGCTCGCCAACGGTGTTAAGGCCAGCAACGATCGTAATTTGTGGCACGGATGGTTTAGAAAGTTTGTATATTTAACTAAACGTTGGATGCATGCCATCGATGGTATTAGAAACCATCCCTGTCTGAATTATGGTCGCCACGGTATGAACACCTGGGAAAGAAATTATGGTGTCCATATGACCCCTTCTATGGAAAAAAGAAAGTTTCATTTTCTCGCCTGCAACCAGTTCTCAGAATCCCTCTCCGCTGGTCGACCGCGGGAAAATCCAAGACCAATCCAAGTCTTCGTCGTCGAAAGGACTTGGTGACTGAGAAGATCAGATCACTATAAACGCTCTATTTATCAGGAGCATAGCTCAAGCGAATCGATACCTCGAGACTCCGTAGAACAAGTCGACTTCGGTCCTGTCAAGTCCGAAAAGTGTTAAGCGGGCACACACGAGTGCGATGATCTGATAATCGCGATTCGGAAAGTCGCGGTGGACTTGACACGCGGAGATGCGATTGCTCTGTTCGACGTGCGAGAAAGCGTTGGCGAACCATCGGCAACGAGAGAAGCTTCTTCAACAATTCACAAACCAGCAACAAGACACGAAGGAAATTTTAATATTATCGTCGGTCTCTCGACACAAATCATTTTCGTTCTTTGGCGGCTACGTTCAATTTTTATATTGTTGCTAATTCATATATTTTATATTTTATTGATATATATTATTTTATTTATATTTTATATTATTATTTTATTTATATTTTATATATATTTTATTTTATTATTATTTTATTTATATATTTATATGTTTTTATATTTTTATATTTATATATATATATATTTTTATATTTTTATATTTTTATATATTTATATATTTATTTATATTTTATATATATTATTTTATTTATTATATATATTGATATACATTATTTTATTGATATATATTATATTGTTGCTAATTCATATATTACCGTGAATTGTAATATATTGTAGTACATTGTATTGTTTACATTGTAAGGTTCTTATTAACAGGATTAACACCAGAGCAATCGTATTTCAATACGTATGAAAATGTTCATTATAAATTATTATAATCAATTCAAATGATAATATATATAGTCACGATTAAATTAAACAGAGAATAAATTAAATCAATTGAAGCAAATATATCATAAATAGAAAACAAATAGATTGCAAGTAGAATTATAATTATAATTAAAATAAATAGATTTATACAAATGTGTTTCCTGTCTCAGGACAGGATCTACGATATTAATTTTAATAAAATACCAGTATCCTTTAAGCAATTGAAAAGAATGAAAATCTGGAATCTAGTGTTAAAAGAATATTTTGCGAAGTATTATCGTAATATTAATTTGCTGTTCGAACCTTGGAAAGGTATACCGAACGAAAAAACGCTCAGTTTGTAAAGTTCTCTCTCTCTCTCTCTCTCTCTCTCTCTCTCTCTACCTGTAATAACTTGCAAGACGAGACGGACGAAACTTTGGAGAGTACTCTTAATCTTCAAACTCGAACCCCTACGGTTAGAGAAATATAGCTGTCCCATAACGATGTCTGCTCGACGAAATATAAAGTTTCATCCTTGTTATCTCGGTAATATCGGCGAGCGAAAAGAAGCTACTGTTTAAGGAACGAATTTACCTCAAATTTACCGCTATTGCATATTAATATTCCTCAGGAATCGGAAGAAAGCTAGCGCGTATTTTAATTTGCTTGAGAGTTTCCTTCCAAATTCACAGGACTTGCAAAAAAAAAAAAAAAGAAAAAAGAAAAAAGAAAAATTAACTACAAGACGTAGAATTAAACATTAATTGATTTTCAAAAATTGAATTTTCCAATTCCATTAATGTTCGACCGTTCGAAAAACATATTTGATATACAAAGTCAAAGAGGGAATACTTTCGGGCCGAATTAACACGGCCTAAATTAACATGAAAAATTAAAAGCATAATTAAAATAACGAGCTCATAGTTTTTTCAAACTTTCGTCAGTTTGCGATAATTCCATTAGGAGAAAAAAGAAAGAAAGAAAGAAAGAAAGAAAAATGTGTTGTCAAAAAGTTGGCCGATCTTTTTCTTTCCCTCCTTCGGCGAAGGCTTCGATTTCGAGTAAAAGACAAACGTCGTTTTCGGTTTCTTTTTAACGTGTTACCCAGGAGATCAAGGGGTGCCGTGTGGTGATCGATGTGACAAGAGGAAACGCCTAATCCTCCTGTCGCGAATATATTCTCGCATTAATGAAGGTTATGAGAACGCAACCGCGCAGGGAGCATCGTATTCCCAATCGCGAGCTAAACGGAATTTAACCCCGGTCGTCAACCTGCCGGATTATCGAACGACAGGGTCAAAGAAATTTAGCTACAGGCTAGGGAAATATGAGAAACGAGCACAGCGTATCGGAGGTAATTCTTTTGCGTTTCGTTTATTGATTATTTTAATTTTTTAACTGCTCACTATAAGCGTCCCTGTCATGGAAACTTCTTAGAAGGAAGTGAGAAAGTTGAGTCCACTTTAGTGAATTTTCAATAGAAATAAAGGTTCACCAACGTAGTTCATTTAAAATGAAATTGTAGCAATCATTTGAAACATAATAACAAGTGACACGCGTTTGAAAATTGTTTTATATTTTGTGCATATGACATATAATGTTTCATATTTTATTTTCGTACCATCGAATTGTTGTAGTCACTCAAAACTGCTGTCAAATACTTTAATATGTACAATAGAGAGTACATACATCTTCAGCACTCGACGAAATAAATCCATTGCAGGAAAAATAAAAAATTCTTCGTTTTAAAGTACTACGGATCAACACGTTGATTTTCGTACCGTCGAATTGTTATAGTCACTCAAGAGTGCTGATAAATGCTATAATATGTACAATAGAGAGTACAGATATCTTCGACACTCGACGAAATAAATCCATTCCAGGAAAAATAAAAAATTCTTCGTTTCAAAGTACTACGGATCAACACGTTGATTTTCGTACCGTCGAATTGTTATAGTCACTCAAGAGTGCTGATAAATGCTATAATAATATATACAATAGAGAGTACAGATATCTTCGACACTCGACGAAATAAATCCATTGAGGAAAAATAAAAAATTCTTCGTTTTAACCACTTCCTTTTCGAGAACAGAACTCCTTGTTCCCCGTCATTTTGCGTGAAACAGGAATCCAGAAAATACGAGTCGATCGTACATCGGTCTCCTAAATGACACGTCACGAAGGTTACCATAGAATATCACGCCGCGAAACGAGACGCGTAATTTGTAACACTTTCTCACCATCATTTCCCATTTCTAACAATGATCACGACAAATTGAACGTTGACGCGAGACAAGGTAAACGCAACGAGGCGCGAAGAAATATAATACTAGCTCGCTCGATGAAAAGCGAAACGCGAACGAAACATTTTGGAACAAAGTAGTCCCAACGAAATGAAACAATAAAAAAAAAAAAAAAAGAAACGTACGCGACTACCATCTTGAATTTATTAACCGCACGAAGAGCCGTGGCCACGAGACGATTATTCATGCTGGAATGATCTTCTTTCCCATTGGGGGAACGATTATCGCTCTGTTACGCGCCAAAGGATTTCAAAGCGAGAGAGAACGGTGTTCCTGATCGCGGTTGTTTAATTCACCGGCGATCTGGGTTGTTGAACCTTCGTCGAAAAAAATGATATTCGACTAAAAAGAGATATTCGAGAACGAACGAATGTGCTTTCTGCGTGAACATTTTCGTGCCTTCGTGTCGCATCTTATAATACCATCCGTTTGTTGTTTAGCAAGTTCAGCGAGAATGGAAGTCTCGAGAGTCTCATCGAGACGGGCCTGATCTCTCTCCCGGTTGAGTTCGTTTTCTTTCGCTGGACGGTTACATATCGGAACGAAGAGAATGAACCGCGAATTAATTAACCCGGTGGACTTTGGAGAGACTTCGCACGGTGTTCGAAAAGCAGCGTTAATTAAAGACTTACCGAAGGAAGGAAGGGGCAGGGGAAGGAGAAGGAAAAGTGAGGGAAAGCGAAACCGTGTTTTCGTCCTGCGAAAACGAGTCACGCGTTAGGCGCTTTTGAGGAACGTCTCTCGAGGAAAACGAGAACGCCGAGCCACCGTCGCCGAGTGGATGTGGATATACAAAGCCAGGGTGAAACTTCCGCGTTCATTAATTTGCAGCGGCAGCACGCTTTGAACTTTGTTCAAGGCACACTCCCCATGGGTACAATGATGTTTTGCCTTGAAAATCACCCGCCACCCCTAACGAGCGCGCCGACGTTTTTTTTTTCTACAACGTCAAGGATAAAAAAAAAAGAGAGAGAATGATTTCTTTGTTTGTTTTTCTTCTGATGGGTTCGTCGCTGCGACAAAAATCGGCCGTGTAGCGTTTGTTCAGCGAACGCTTCAAAGGAAGACGCTCGTTCGTCAAGGAATGTACGTGAAACTACCGATTTGTTCGTTCTCTCGATTTCCGGCAATCGTGCGCTGCACGCTCAACTCTATCCGAAGTGCAAACGTAAAATGGAAATGCTTTTTTCGAGTTTTAAAGCCGGAATTTTCTTTCTCTTTCTTTCTTTTCTTTTTTTTTTTTTTTCTTTTTTTGATACTCACCCCTCGCTCGACGCTTACTGGATAATTCGACCATCGTCGATAATTATGCATTGAAAATCTCGTTTCATTTTTTACTTTCTCCTTTCCCTCGCGGTGGACTGGAAAACTTTCGCGCGAAACTTTTCCGAGCAACACCGGCGCTGCACGTTCCTCAAACTTTTTGTCACTCGTCGAAGTCTAAATATATTCCACGAAGAACGAAGAAGCAAACGATCTTTCCCCTTCGGTTTTTTTTCCTTCTTCTTCTTCTTTTTTTTTAGTTTAATTACAATACCTGGAGGGTATGATGATTGAGGGAAAAGAAGAGAGAAATTGAAGTCATGGCTCGATCCTTAAAAGAGGGTAATCCAGTACTGTAAACCCAGATTCTATTTCTGGTATATTCGTCCGAAGCCAAATGCGACTGGCCATTCTTGATTCTTGAAATGTCAGGGCACATTATCGTTAAATGCGTTTCGCAAATTATTTAACCGCCAGCATTTTATCGCCATTTTCGAGACATTTGCTCCTCTCTCCTCGACTATGGTTCGGATAAAACGCGTGACGAGAGAAATCGTGTCGATGTGGAGATTGTTGAAGAGATGCTCGAACGGGGTAATTCTTTTAAACACGTGCAAGACGATGGAAGAATCTTCTTCTTTAGAACAAAGTTCGAAAGTTTGTGTGTAAAAGTGATTTAATATTAATAGCGTTGAACATTTTAACTCTCTTCGCATCGAGACGCAGGAAACTCCAGGAAAAAATGATAACGAGACATTTCCTTTGCCTAACGAAGCTTGAAAATTAGATTGAAATTATTATAACTATGGAAAAGTAATAATAGCGCTGAATGTTCAACGCGTTAATTATTTCCCCGGCGGCCGGTAGAAATGAAAAATAAAGATTAAAAAAAAGAATAAAACTTGGAAATTAAAAATAAATGGCGCAGATGTAAAACGTTGATCCTCTTTCGCTGTAGAGAAAAATAATTAACCCTTTGCACTCGAGTGTCCCCTCAGATGTACCTAAATCTGAGCTAACAGCTCAGAACTTTCTCTTTCTTATAATTTGCTGATCGTTGTAACGAATGTTGTTTGACGCGATGTGTAATAATATAATATCCAAACAGCCTAGAATGGAAACTATAACAACGACGTAAGAAGAACAAAAGAAACCTTTCGAAGACTCATTTTCCGAATGAGTCAATTGACGCTCAATAATTCACGTAATTCACACAAACACAGGCTCCTTAATGCTTCTTGCGAAAAAAGTGTTTAAAAAATGGCGGAGGATATTATTTTTCCAGAGATTGAAGCTATGTATCGTATATTAGAAAGGTATAATCATTGCTATATCATTCTATTTACGAAGTGATGCTTCGTAAATAAATTGCTAGTAGATGATGCAACAAAAGTTCGTCGAGGGCAAAGGGTTAAAGTAGACGCATGATAAAAGAATTCTAGACTGATCTACAACGCGAAAGAGAGAGAGAGAGAGAGAGAAAGAGAGAGAGAGAGAGAGACTGATTTATAAAAAGAAAAGTCCATCGACAAATGTGATTCTTTATCTTTTTTTCCATCGGTATTCGTTAGAGGGGAATAAACGTGATTATTAACAAGGTTTATTCGCGTGTTGGTTATTCTTGTAGCGCAAGGGTTGCAAACCCCTCGAAGAAACCCACGAGTTTACGATGTCAAACGTAAAAGCGTAAAAAGGAGCAACGTTGCTAAAAATAAACTGATTTGGTGTATCTTCAGCTGGATAAACGGCAAAGTTTAAATAAACGTGGCCGCAAATAAACGCTCCGCATAATAATAATATTATTCTGATAAAAATACAGACTTTGAGAACGGCAAATATTTACGACCAGATCAAATTTGCTTTCGCCGTTCGATTAAAGCTGCGCCCGAACTCTGCTCCGCCGAGCCTCGTGTCTGAATTGCTGGATATAAAATAAACCGCAGCCAGATAACTTGGCCAGATCGCGCGCGTGTTACGCGAGCCATCAAAGAGCCCCGGCCGTTCAATAAAAAAGACTTCATCGATGAATTATAATCATAAAGCTGGGCTGTTCGAGTTGTCGAAACAAACA
This sequence comes from Tetragonula clypearis, assembly GCA_010645135.1. Taxonomy (NCBI): domain Eukaryota; kingdom Metazoa; phylum Arthropoda; class Insecta; order Hymenoptera; family Apidae; genus Tetragonula; species Tetragonula clypearis. Next base: position 11,559 of record WIUT01007177.1, read on the forward strand.
CCGACCCGATTCTCAAACGCCGTACCGATTTGTCGGCAATATTGCGAAATTGATCGTCGTTCGTTACAAGATTACACGAGCAGCTCGATCGAGAAAGCGTGCTTCTTTTTCAGAGAGAACAAAGAAAAAGATTAGACAGACGACGAGAATAGTCACAGAGAGAATTTTACTACGATTTTTAAACTTTCTTTTAAGGTTCCTTGCATCGAATGTTTCGACCTCGCGCTTGCAGCTTTCTCAAATTTTTCTTTTTTTTTCTTTCTTTCCATTAGGTGAAAAAAGTCGGCTTTCTAGAAGAAATTATTGAGATAATTTTATTTAATTTTTATTTAAGAAAAAAGGTATGTAGATAGATCGCGTGAAAATTCGTGAGAAAGAGAGTTGCTCGAGATCCGGAGGTTCGACGAAACACAAGAAGAAAGAAGAAGAATATCTGTATCGTGCTTCGTCCTCAGGTTACGTCTTTCACATTTCGCTTGAGATCCAAATAAAAGTATTTCGAAGTGCTCGATACTCTTGAAAAATGTCGTACGCAGGGCGGATGGTCCATATTTCATCGACGCACGTGTTTCAGATAGGATTTTGTAGTTGTTCAAGGACAGACTGTTTCTCTGCTCGGTAATATGAAGATGAAGATGAAAGAATTAGTAAGATATAAACGAATCTATCTGATATATATA
>WIUT01007178.1:0-12237 GCA_010645135.1 Tetragonula clypearis
GAGAGAGAGAGAGAGAGAGAGAGAGAGAGAGTAAAATGAACAGCGACACTCGACGGAATCGTTCGATATACGTAGTCCCCAGCTAAAGCTAAAGCTGGAGTATTTTCTTACCGACGAACAAATCCGCGATTAGGCGGTAATAAGCAATTGTTTTGCGTCACCCAGTAACCCAGCGAGAAGATAATGATTTTTCACTAAATGATGTATGCTCGTGACAATGACACGGCAGAAGCTTTGTTTCGCGAGCATTATAGTCTCTCGGAGAAAGACCTTCCCACAAGAGCTTCCCGACCAAAAGCTCTGCGCTGAAAGGTCAGACTGTTTTCGTCTGGAAGAAGAGAACAACGTCCTTGCCGTGATCAATGACTCGAGCGTTTAATTGATCGCCCGTGTGCACTGCTCTCGACTGCGAGAACATCAAGAGGATCCATCGATCTTGACGGATTTAAATCGCCAACCCATTTCGTGCCGCGAGATTAGATAACAGGGCGACGATTCGACGAAGTATCGAGCACACCGGCGCACTCGCGATCACGTTCGTCTTATGCAATTTCGATTTCAACGCGCTAATTAATCGAAATCGTTTCACCTGTCTCCCCTCCTCCTCCCCGGTAATCTTCCGGGCGTTTAATCGTCCAGATGTTGCGACTCTCGCGTCATTGTTCGTCGCGCACGAAGATTTCGTTCGTTCCGATGCATGCAGGCCGCTGTTGAACAAACAAAGTCTTACGCTTTATCGAAAGGGATCAGATTGTTTTGAAACGGTTGGGAAATATATCGAGTGGAAATCACCGATCGGCCCGATCCACCGGCGCGAGATTCGTCAAGATCCGGATTAATCGGTTCCAATTAGGCCAATTCTTTCCAATTACGTCGGTATCTGTTTCCAGATAGCGAGCGCTTACTGTAAAACGATCGTTCGCCTACCCGCAGGGGTCCATCTGCCTCGTGTTTTCCCTCTTTCTTGCTCTCTTTCTTTTTTTCTTCCCTTCCCATACGTAATCCTTCGATCGTCTGCCCACATGTAACCAGCGTGTGGTTATTTCATACGAACGGGTAATATCATCTCGATTAAATATATGTCGTTCAACGCCACTGTGTACGTACACGTATCGTTTCACGTGTCGTTTTCTGGACGCGGCGCAGCGCGGCGATAACCATCACCCACATCCCTCAATTGGTAAAGACAATCGCTAATACCGTTTTCTCCTCGATTGAGGAGTGACTCATCCCTCGTCGTGTGCACGTCCTCTCGTCTGCCACTCGGGAAGGAGAGACAGAAGCACGAGCCTGCTATAATACCGGCGAAACAATTGTTCGACGGGGGACAATCAAGTGTTAAATTCGTGGCGCCAGCCACTCGTCGTCCAGCCTCGTATCCGGCGCATTGAACTACTTTGTCAAGGTATACACACGCTAGATTTGCCGTTTGAGAGGTAGTTCCTCGCGGCTCGCGCTTTCGACCTGCAAAGGAAACGACGATGAAATTTCTTTGTTTGAAATTTCACAGATTTCCCGTCATCAGAATTCAATCTCACGCCATCTCCTTCCTCTCGACTATTTATTTATTACGTTTCGACGTACCAGTGGGGGAACCACGCGCCATCCGCAGTATAATTTCATTACCTCAACTTGTCCAATGAAAGCTATTGCTCGAAATATCAATTCGAAAATTTTTTCATTCGCAGCGAGTGTTGCGTCGACGGAAATCAAAACGTATATCTAATAAAAAAGCGCACGCGAAGAACTGATAACAGAGGCTCGTGCGCGTTTTCGAGGCGAGCAACTTTCGCCTCGCTTGCGAATTGATTTTGCATGCACGATTCGCATCGAGCGAGTTTACAAGTAGCACTGCGAATCAGATTGATGGATTCAAGGCTGCACGTCCAGAGACAATACGTCGAACGCGATTCACGACGACGAGCAACGTGACGGTGTGTGTTCGGTGCATGCTCGACGCTCGTCTCACCGTCCATTTGTGTGCTGACGGATTAAGTTATCTTACAGCCTGTAAATCACGTCCGGTATATACTTGTACAAACAACCGTGTAGGCAGGTTCGGATGGGAGCTGCGTGCGAGGCGTACCGATGAATAAGAAAACCGATAAAGTATCTTGAAAAATCGATCGACGGTTTAATACGATGCCGATATCTACGAATTTTCGAGCAACGACGAGCGAATAATCCAGTTTCTTCGAGTTGATGTAGTTTCTCGGGATTTCTTCGATACATCTTCTATGTTTTAGTCGCCTAAACAGTCTCCCGTAATTTCTTTTCCTCGCTTGTTCCACTCTGCTCCCAAATTGGAGCATCGGCCCTCCTCGGTCTACAGTTTTCCTATTTTCCCGGTAAGAGAGTAAGCAATTTTCCCCGAGAAGATAGAACGAGCTTGGGAACCACGTTTTCTGATACTTTGGGGAAGGACGCACCCGCGACGAGATGCGACTGATTGTGAGTGAGTATGATTGATGCGATTTGTCGCACACTTTCGACGCTCAACATCTCGCCCCGGTGTCTAGCTACGCCCCTGACGATACTTTTTCTTTTTATCGTACGGTGCGTATCTTTCGCTATGGTTCAGCTTAAATAGTTGAAAAAAAAAAAAAATGTTGCTACGTTTCAGCAGTGCCGCGGTTATTTTCTGATGTCGCATCGATGATTCACCGAATGCATAATTGTTGAACTTGGAACATCTATGCGACATGTTTGTAACTTGTGTTTGATTGCGCAGCGAATTTTCGCACGAAATTTATTTATTTCGTCGACGATCTTGCCTCCGTTATCCTTTGCGATCGAGCAGCTTATTACCCCGTTTCTCGAAAATTTCTGCACTCTCGTGAAAAAATTGTACGTTGAACAAGTTTTACAAAGATGATTCAGACACAGAGGAAATTTAAGCGCAATTTGTGTTTCGTAAGAAATATTGCTGGTAATCTTCAAAGGAATTTCTATTTTTCAATCTTGTATTAGATATCGCGAACAATATAAGGCACGATCTATAACATCTACTCTATCGTTCGTCGAGTTTATCAAACAATCAAAGATCAAAAAAGTGGGAAAATCGCGAATTTCTGAAATATTCATTGTTGAAATTTTTGTGAGAACTCGGCACGAGATATACGCGAATTATAGGAGGAAAGTAAATTGTGCGTGGAAAATTCTTCCGCGGATAATCTGTTCCGTGAACAGAGTGCAATAAAAGATGTACGTCGTAATCACTTAAGCTATAATGGATCGTCTCGGACGGATGTGTGTGTTGTCGTTCGATGCGACTTCGAGGTGGTTATAGATCCCAGTACGGAATAGTACGTAACTTGGCGAAATTTCGATAAAAATGTGTCGTAGAAATAAATGATTTGGCAACGTGTTCGAACAACGTAGAAAGATATTGATCAGACGAAAAGAAAAATAACGTGACAGACGAATACGAGCAGCGATCCACTTCCAAGGAAAATCAAATGCTCCAAATCCACGAGTTATCGGGTAATCTGGTTCTTAATGTGTTTTCATGCGCTTTTATCGAGTCAAAGAAAGCTAAAAATTTAATGCAGTGTGATTGATGCTACGTAACGACGCGACGTAGTTTCGTAGCACTTTGTTCTCGTGATCACTGCGAGGAACTGAATACCTGTGAAAATCAAAGCCCAAGAAACGATTTTACGAGTTTATCTGGGTGAAAAGAAAAAAAAAAAAATACTTCAAAAGATACAATCGACGAATCGGAGTAATAGATCTACTCGAAACAACCATCTGCCATTACCTCGTCGTCCTTGGCGGTGTGCAAGCCTGGTCAAAATTCAGCAAATGCGTCTACCACGCGGCATGCAGAAATCGTCGAGGAAACGGAGCGGCGCGTTTACTTCCGGGTCTGTAGGAGCAACGCGCACAAATATCAATCAGTGGAGTCAAGAGTAGAATCAGGGTGGCCGAGTGGTTGCACATAATGCTGCAACCGGAGGTGAGAGCAGAGCGCTGCACACCTTGTCTCGTGTCCATTTGCCACTGGCTGCCTAAAACTCACACAACACCAGGTGCTGGTCCACCAGGACGTGTATTCACGCGGCGCAGCATCACCCACACGATCGTCTGGGAAACGAATAAACATATCCACCGGTGTGGTGCTCCTACGTGAGCCCCATACACACACGCACACACGTACACAGAGTCGGAGGAAACGACGTGTGTTGGTGATGTTGGGTAGCGTGTGCGGTGGCATCGGCTCTGGGGAATCGTCGTCGTTTCGCCTGTGTGTATTTGCCCGTGGTATCCAAAGACGTGCGTCGGTGTGCGTGATCAGGGCCATGGTGAGTGGTTTCGTAGGGGTGGAGTAGGGAAGAAGAAGGCGTGCCTCGGAGGCGGAGTCTCCATCGAAAATCCCGGCGTGCATCCAACATCTGTGTGGGTGTTCCAGCTCGTAGTGTCTCTCCGTCTCTCTTGGATGTATCGTCAGTGGATGATCCAAGCTCGTGTGCGTTTTCTCCCCTCTCTTTCTCGCAGTCTGACTCGCGACTTTCGTCCGTCATCGCATGGGAGTTCCTCCGCTATCAGACCCGTTAACAGCAGTCGGCGTCGAGGCACCCGCTATAACGTCTCTCACATCCCCGGGTGCTGGTGCTCGGCCGTTCCTGACCTGTCCGGCCGATGGGCCGCACGGAAATCAGTGTCCTCGACAGCCGGAAGATCGTTCCATTTGATACGTGTTGATCGTTGTTGTCCGACCAACATCATCGAGCAAGCAATCGTCTTCGACGACCGTCGAACGTCATTTGTACCAGTTCGATCGAAGAGTCGACGACGTTGGAGTGACAGGGCGAAAAGACTTTCTTCCCCAGGTGGTTGCCGAGAGCTCGAGCCTTCATGGAAAGGGATGATTTCCGGAGATCGTTGAAGAGGAACAGTGTCGGTGAGAAGGTTTATTCGGCCAGCCTTACACGGAGCAGCGTGCATTATTGTTCGTTCCCGTAATAAATAAGGGTGCATGGTTCGCTGAGGCCCCGGGTGGTGGTGCAACCCCGCTCCTCGACGGGCGAATGTCGTGTGCAGTGAAGAGAGGATTGTTGTAAAGGAAATAGTGATCGAACATTCGGAGCACGATGATGGAAGTGCAGCAGCAACACTCGCCTGTAGGGGTGGGTCCTCTGGACTTTTCACGCAGGGGTGTCGCGGAGGCGTCCGCTTTTCGTGTTGTCAAGCCGAAACAGTCGGCGTCATCGTTGGTGCATCAGCAAGCGTTGTCACCGGAGACGAACAACAACGAGAATCTTCAGGAGAACCCGCAGGTCCCTGTGGAAGCTGACGGTAAGAGGTTCTTTCGCAATCGACGCTGCAATCTTATCGATTCGCCCTTTCCAATCTTGAATTAGCGACAGATCGACAGAGAGAATGAAGAAAATTACCTGCTAAAATCGATTTCGTCGATCTGAGAGATTGCAAGGCAGTAAGTTGACGCGCGGATATAATGATTCTCGATGTAGATTGGACATTGTTTTCACACATCGGACATTGGACATCAAACCGAATTAGAATTATCGTGCGGTCTGAAATCGCAGTTACGTCATCGTTCAACCCCGTCAAATTGGAATTTCTGTTTCTAATCTAATGACACAATATCTAATGACACATGAGCTTCGATACTCCCATTATCTGTCATCCCCAATGAACGCTTACGAAACGTGCAATTATCGTCGATTGCAGGCACGTGAATTTACATTCGATCCACTGGAATCAATCGTCGAAATTCAGTAAACTAAAATCTGTATTAAAACACCCCGTATACCAGAGAACAAAATTAAAAAAAAAGAAAGAAAAGGGGGTAAGAAAGATTTTTTACTCGGTGAAAGTTCAAAATTATAATTAAACGTAGAACGGGAAATTGTGTTTATTTCAGTCGAGTCAGATATGCCCTCCATCCGCTGAGATCGATAATAAGATATTCAAAGAGACAAAAATCTGCTCTTCTATATACCGAAAATGAGACTTTCCCATTTCGGTGGATGTTAAAAATTAAAATTAAACGCAAAAACAGACGTTCGGCCACTTCAAGCTTGTTCTCTATCCACAAAAATATCCATCGAGATCGATCCGAAATCGTGGGTCAAGACAGTCAATTACTGCCGCGTTATAAAACAGTACTCTCAAAAGAGAAAGAAGAAAGATCAAAGGCAAGAGAACGTGAAATTGCATTTTCACGCTGTACCGCGTGAAACGTAATCGCTCCCCCGATCGTTTCTGCGTTCGCGGATTCGCGTCTCAACCCCTGACATTCATCCCCTGTTGTCGCCTGTCATCATGCTATCTATTACCTGCCCATTATCCCTGCACCGCGCCGTTCACGCCCTTGAATCCGCGCCGGTACCTGAGCTGACTGTCCGCGCGTGTGCGTGCACGCATTTCTGGCCGATGCGTGCACCGATCGGCACACCGAGTCCCTGCGATTGGTTCTGTGTTGGCGACGAAACACATGTACACGCGCACACGCTCCACCATCGATCGCTTGTGTGTGTGTGTGTGTGTGTGTGCGAACGCTTGTTTTCCACTACGTGGAGTCGAGTGGATGGATGCATGCGTGGGTGCGTGCAGGTGCGTAAAGGGCGCGTACAAGAACGACGGTTCAACAGGTGAGAGGGGATGAACGGGCGTTAGACGACTACCTATACTAATGCCGCTAATCGGGCAAACAGCTAACGCAATAATATCAAGCTGCTAGCGTGTAGGAATATCGGCTTAAACGGTTTATGCGATAATTGCCAGGTGATGGGCAGGAGAGGGTTTCCTCTCCTTAGGGGTGGGATGCTTGTTGTCTCGTTTGGAGGATCGAAAGGGTGGGTTAATGGTGACGAAGGTTGGGACACTTCGATTCATTTGGCTATTGTCTTTGTTAATTAAATTGGAATTGCCTTGGTCGGACGAAGTTTCATTTGGAATCTGAGTATTGGGGTGAGTTACGATAAGGTGAATTACTATTACAGGTAAGGGGGAGGGGCGGGGGGTTGCAAGTAGCTTAATCGTATCGTAGATAAGGAGTAGTTAATTGCAGGTGGAAAATCAATCAAATGCAGATTTAGATAAATGCGGATAGCTCTGCGGCGGCATTCGGTTGTAGCTATTCTCTTCTGTACGAATGTCTTTGATATCTGGCAAATCTAATTCCTAGATCAAGCAAACCGTTGTGAAAGCAGATGAAATAATTCTTGGAACAAGCAAATCATTTTTTTTTTTTTTTTTTTTTTGAGAATCAAGATAAAATCGCTTTTGAACAAATAGAAACAGAGTGTATAGTTGTACTATTACACGCATGTTTCTTTCATTAGAAATTGAAAACAAAGTAGATCATTCAAGGGTAGTCGTAATTTGCCAAGATGTGTCGATTGTGTAATAGTAAAGAGCATTGAAACAACAAGGTCTCGCCGGTGTATTTTCATTGAAAGGAATGAAAGACTGAGAACTGAGATATAGATCCCGTAAGATTTGCCGAGTGGACGGACGAGTGGCGTGTTTTTTTAGAAACAGGAGATCTAAGAGTCTTGGAGGTATCGATTGCAGCTTGTTCAAACAAAAAATCGATCCCCGTGGCCCTAAGCTGGTAAGCGCGAGCATCGTGCGCAGGTGGGTATTCGCAAGTCGTGGCCGCGCGATTGCTTTTCCTTCGGAAATCACGCTGCTAGGATTTACCGTTTATAGATTTACAGGCGTAAAACACGATAGCGCGCGAAAGAGGCACCACGCAGGATAAGCGTCGCGCGAGCAAGCAAACGCAGCAGCGATATCGCTCGATGCCTCGCGCACACAAACACGCGTTACCTGCGCCGTGTGTACACACGCAGTATCGATGTTGGTTTGCACACCTCTAACCGGCCTGGTCATCTTATCTCGGCTGTGCGTGGCGCGCTCGCTTTATAGGAAAATATGATTTATTTCTGATAATCCTGCGAGAATGAGATAGCCTTTGCGGCGTGGCGCGCTAATCTCTCGCCGCTATCTGAGATTATCCCGGCCGGTACTATATTGCCCGGATTACCGATTTCATTTCTTCTTTCTTGCTGTTTTTTCTTCTTTTCTTTTTTTTCTTTTCTTTTCTTTTCGTTTCTTTTTTTATTTCTCTTTCTCGATACGGTGCGTGCAATATCGTCGACGACACGTCGGATCTCAGACCGTTCTCCTTCAGCGAAGGAGGAAGCCCGCCGGTTTCCAAGAAACGGGAATCCGGATTTCGATAAGCTGGCTGATTGCCCGATTGGCAACTAATCGCGCGTCTCTCGACCGAGTTTCCACCGATTATCTCCGAGCTAATTGTACACTTTTTTTTTTGTTCGATCGAACCGTTCGCTTACGTACGGATACGAAACAGGCGAATGGTGAATTTCAGATCGTCGCGTTACTCTGATTCGATGATCCCCGGTATACGGATATATGTGCAGCCGATAACGCGAGATTGCAGTGAACGGAGCAAAGTTCGAATTCCAGCGCGCTACCGGTGTCGATCAAAGAGGCCGAGGGGGGAGGAGGAGGAAAACGAATGGCGGACGTTCGCGGATAGGAATGCAGCCACGGAGAAAAGAGAGCGAATAATGGCCGGGGCAAGGTTGATAAATAGAAAAGGGTCTCCCTCCTTTCTAATAAAGACGCTCTTGTAGAGGGGTTGATCTTTCGTACGGGCAGGGAATACGAAATTTGTCAGTGGTGAAGACGTCGGTTCGCCGTTAGCGGCTGCTCCGGCGACGCGGATAATGACGCATGAACGATTCGAAAATATGGTTCCGTCGTCTCTTTCCTGTTCTTCTCTCCTCCTTCTCCTCCTCCTCCTCCTCCTCCTCTACCGCGTTTTTACATATTTCCGCGAGGATTTCACGTAACATTGAGCCGAACTTCACCCGTTTTATTCACCCGGGTGCTCGTTGTATTTCACGGCCGGTTCTCTTTCTGCTTTCAGGAGGATGCAACGTTCGTTTAATGTTCCCCAGACTGTGGGCTCCCTTCGAGAACGCTACGGAGGTCACGAACCTACCCGCCTTGCCGAAAAGTCATTCAGGTAATAAGTGCAATCTCATTCGATCGTTTCGAGGGCAATTGAAACTTTGTTAATTGAATTTAAACCGGCGATTAAAGAGCTACGTGTGAACGCTACCTGGCCAATTTTCGGATAATTAGCGCGTATCGCTGTTGTATCAGATAAGAGATAAGATATTTCGAAGCTTCTTGATTTCGCAATTCGTGTCACGATGCGAGTGACGTAGTACGACTTAGTCATTGGTTTTCGGATTGAAAAAAAAATGCGTCTTGATCTGTTTTCGAATTAATTGTAGAACGACGCAAGAGATTATCGTTTTATCGAGAAATTCTTTTCAAACCAGGTGGAGAACACTTATTTCATTTTATTTCTCCGTGCACGTAGAAACAGAGACGCTTTAGAAATATTCTAAAATAGTCTGAAGAAACAGCGAGGATTCGTCGCCTCGCGAGGTGGTGTAAATTCATAAATTCATATTCTATAATAGCGCGATGTGACAAAAAAAAAAAAAACGACCGCGTTGTACGGTATATTTCATGTAGAAATATTCGTAGAAGAAAAGAGTGGGCGTGTGCATCACTGGGTCAGGAAATGAAAAATTCGCTCGATCTAACGACGTTTTAATGCGTCAAAGAGCTTCGAGCTGCGCCGAAGAAGGTGTAGATGGGCGGCCTGTTGCCCCGTCCAGCTTCCTCCCGTCCAGCCCGGATGACGAGTAGTTTTTATTTGTCGATCGTTAAGAACGACCGGTCGTCCGATGATTGGGATAAATGGTAGCACGCGTCATACCGCGGAGGGACATCGGCCCTTCTAACTCCTGCCGTCCCAATTGGAGCAGATTAGAGGCGCAGTACAGGGATTCGGACCGTCGGCCCCTTTGTACTCGTACGCCGGTCGGCGTCTCAGTTCTACCTACCCTGAATTAGTAACATCTTGTCATGTTAAACGCTCGTGGATATAGCTCTTGTCTCCTCTCTTCCGACTCCTTGGTGCACGTGGCCATTCATTACGTTGCGTCCACCTAGATAATCTTCGGAACGAGTCGTCCGAGTCGTTCAGCTACCAGTTCTCTCTGCCTCCTTGAAACCGAAGAGATTCCTCGAACCATTCGGTTTGCTCTTTACATTTCAAAATCGAGAAATCGTCTGCGAGTCCGTTCTGTTTCTCTAAGGATGAGAGAGTGCCCCTGTGATCTTTGAGAAGAAAAAAAAAAGAAAAAGGAAAAAAGGAAAAAGAAATTGAAGGGGAAGATTTAGAAAGTGAGGATGAAATGTTACTTAGTATATTTCGAACATTCACGGTGGTAATGCTCGTATTGTATTTTGATCACGCTCGAAGTAGATAAGGCGGTCAGAGTCAGACGTTCATCCGTGGATGAACGCGTCTTTAATTACAAGAATTTCATTGCTCAAACGGAGACAGGTGTGATCGATCGCCAAGATCAGAGCACCGTGTTGAAAATCATCCGGTGGTCGAGCATGATGCATCGTTAACACGGCCGTCGAGCAGCTTCGGTGATTTATTTCTTACAATCTGAATCATTCTTCATTCGCGTCTTTCGTCTGGTAGTCGGAGATTTTAATCGATGTCCAGATACCCTCGCGATACGTCTTTCTCTTTCTCTCTCTCTCTCTCTATTTCTTCTTCTTTTTCGCTTCTCTACTTCATCCAAGACATTCTTCATGCAGGAATCTTGCTACCAGCCTGATAATAGATTCGAATAGGTAGTGACACGGAGGATGAAAGATCCGTTTTTGAAAACCCACATCTTCCTGTCACTTGGGGCCCATTGACGGCGGCCTGCCATCAAAAGTCGTAGTTCCTTTCGATTCGTCGGGCAGGCAGGACGGGGGAAGGGGTTTGAAAACGGTAAAGTGTGTAACGGCTTTAATAGCGGCAGATCGCTACGCAGTAAACGACTGACGGACGACAGAAGATTAAAGTTGGCCGTTAACTCGATCTAATTGTTCCCCCGGCTTGGCCTTCCTTTATTAATCCACGTCTACAAGCATCTTCGGCATCGCCATCATTGTCATCCCTTGTCACGAGCCTCCTTCTTTCGTGCTACTTGCGGAACCATTGTTGCATCGTCGTAGATTGTCTTGCTACTTGCAATTTCCAGGCAAATCGCGACCAAGTCCGAACGATTGGATTTCACCGCAGCAAAACTCGCGCAACTCGCATTTCGCAGCAATCACGATTCGCACGATTCGCGTCGAAACTCCGATCGCTTTGAGATAACTCTTATCGTGAGACAAGAATATTATTCATGAAAGAATTCGGAGTATGACTCGTAGTGATCATCATTAAAATTCCAATTGTTTTAAAATAGTCGAGGATCTCTAGAGAGACGATACATGTCAAATTCTTCGACTGACATTCGTGTTCTAGTAGTTGGAAGAAAAATTCGCTTCACAAGATCCGCAAATATATTTCATCCATTTTGTAACGAGCGTTTTGTTAAAAGAAGATTGGACAGAAATCAAATGGGAAAAGAGAAAGTTATATGCATTGAGAAAGAAAAATTGCCAATGTTAAATTGTTAAAAATTATCCATCGACGCTCCCGTTTCATCCGTTTGCGACCAAACAACGAGTAATCAAAATTTCAGCAACACCTGCTCGCCAGTTTTCTCATTTTTCTATCCCGGCGGAGTTTATAAAATTTCGATCGGAGTCTCTCTCTCTCTCTCTCTCTCTCTCTCGTGGAAGAATAATTCCGATGGACGCGTTTCGGGAATTTTTTTCTCTCCTTTCGCCGGGGCGCGCGCGTCGCGCTCTTGAATAGAAACGTTGCTGGCGAAAACGTGAAGCGAATCCTCCATGAACTGCTGCAGATGTGTGGTGCACGTTCGCGTGTATACGCGCGCCGTAGGATCGTGCAAGCGTATGCAAGCACTGCCGAACCCGGACCAAAAGTAACCCATCTGCCGGACGGTTGCCACGGATGGGTGACGGTTTTTCTCGCCCGGTTTGCACCGTCGGTTTTTACCGCATTCCAACAGGGCCAGACGTGGCATTTGCGTAAGCAGTTCTTCCTATCTCGCTCCGTAGTCTCGCCATCTGTCCGGACTTCCTCTACCTTTTTCTTTTCGCTTTTCGCCCCACACTGGCCTCTTTTACCTTTTGCTTTGCCTCGATTACTGCCACTCTCGCCTTCTTCCACTCATCTCGGTTCCGTTCTTCTCTTCCTTTCTTTCTTTCTTTCTTTCTTTCTTTCTTTCTTTCTTT
>WIUT01007179.1:0-12236 GCA_010645135.1 Tetragonula clypearis
ATACAGTAACTTCATACTTGTCCTTCATTATAATTATAATAAATAATTAATTATGAAACGAAATTTTAAAAACTGACACTACATTACGACATAATGCTATTGGTCTGAGCCAATTTTTTACAAATAAATACGTAATAATAGCAGTATCAATAATACAAGTAGTATAACCTTCACTGATCAGACGATACACGACTGATCAATATGTCACTATATCCCTGTCTTATTTCGAACTACTTCGCAGACCTAAAAATTGAGGCAAAATTTCCATTAATCCAAAACATCTAACTGGATATCAAATTGCCAAGTGAACGAGAAACGTTCGGAAAATAATTAGAACTCGTAGTTGTACTGTTTCCGAGTACAACAGTAAATTTGTACTGTTATCAGTAATAAGTGGATTTCTACGCATCTATAGAAAACTTCAATATGCAAAATTGGCACAGAACGCGCGCAACATGTATGATTAAACATGCAAACAGCACGATCAAAAAACAATAATAATTCTATGTGATAACAAAAATATAAACAATATATGAAATATCGAAAAACTCCAGTGCTTTCTACCATTTCCAACCCGAGGTTCTATTTTTCAAATTATATCCGCAGAAGCGTGAATCTGCATGAAAATCCTCGATCGACTAATAAATCACTAAGGAAACATCAATCCTTCGGATAAACGAAAAACACCGATTCTAAATGATAACAGCATTCTTGGACAAGCAATTTTGCACAAAGCGTTACAATAATAAATAATGCATATTTTATTTAACACAACTGACTTTTGTCGAGATCCTTTTCGCACAATTGTTGACGAAGTTTCGACAGCAGGTGGGAGAGGAAGGAAGGATATACCCAAGTTATATCTCATTTTGTTAGCTATTCACGACACAGGGGTAGTATTAAAAGGCTGGACCAGCTCTCTTCCTGGAGGAGGATATTAAAACCATGGCCGTACAGCGGTTGTATTAAAGCGAACATTCGAATAATCCCGGGCGGTGTACCGTATATATTAATCGTAAAAGTAGGTTATTGATCCGCGGAAACCGGCGAGACAAATTACTGGTACGCCCTCGCCCCCTCACCCCCCCCCCTACTAGACGCATATGAATTTTCATTAAAAAAAAAATAACAACAATAATGATAAAAGAAAAAGAGAGAGAGAAAAATAATAGGTCCACTAGCTAGCGTGCAATAACAAAACTGGACCACCGTTTTATTACTCGACCCGCTTACTTTATTTTATTCTGTCAATCACACTCCTCCTCTCGAATTTTGAAAATTTTCAGAAACTACCATTTCCATGAACTTTCATCATTTTTTTTCTTTTTTTCTTTCTTTCTTTTCTCATAATATGGTGATAATTTTCTGTTCCGATGTATTTGTAATTAACGTAACGTCAATTGTAATCGTCGAAATACTTTCAGTGTTTCGATGAACTGAATTAAAAATTTTTCTTTTTCTTTTTTTTCTTTTTTTTTTTTTTCTTTAGATGAAATCATTCTAAGTTGAAACATTTTTCCCTTCTGTTGAAATCATTTCTTCGAAATGAATGAACTTCAGACTGTCAATGAACGACATTTACTCAAAATGGAGGATTTTTGTCATAATTTAATGGTTCGAAACAGCGAACTATTCAAACAGTTTGTGAATGTGAATTTGGAATTTTAGTATGAATGTCGGCATATGAAATATGTTCTATTGAAATTTTCTCGTAAAATTAATTAAATTTATTTCCCATGGAAATTTTTTTTTTCCACACAGAGGTCTGAAGTACGTATTTTTCTTCCCATTATCCTTTTCATAATTGGAACTTTTCTGTAATAGAATATTTCGCCATTTATACGGTAGAGTAATTAATTTTAGTTCATTAAAAATTCATATTTCTGTATTCGACGATCGATGTAACACTTCAGAAAATTTTTTTTTATTAATTAAATCTAGATTTCCCTGCGATTTTATGTGCTTGAGAATAATTTTCGCTGTTAATCAAATATTTTCATCTTTGTACACGGAACTCAATTAATGTGATGCTCGGTGGAAAAAAAATTTTCCTTCTTTTTTTCATTTTTTTACGTCCATATTTTTCACGGTTCAAACTATTCTGTAATAAATGTATGTTTAATAAAATGATCTTTACTCAAAATTTGTAGTTTTACGTGTTGTATGAATTTTCATTCGGTGTAACTTAGCGTCGTAATTAATTAAATTTCAATCTTACACAATCATAACTTTCTATCAATTGATAATTTTTTACTCTTATTAAAGTTCAATCGTTGCGAGTAAAAGATTTAAACAAAGTCATTCAAGATACTTTACACGTACATATACTAACATTCTAATATAATTTCACACTAACATACTATTTTCTTTTTTTCTGACATTTTCTCTTTCATACTAGTATATCTCTTACGAGACATTCTAGGCGAAACAGGTGAATTCGTAAAAATCTAAATTTCCATAAATATCCTCCCAATCTAATGATAACATCGTCTCAAAATAATACTGAACGCAGAAAGTAAGTTGTTTCGAGGATTCTGAAGGAACAAGGAACAAGGAACGTATGAATTAGTGAAATAGAACAATAGTTACTTATGTATACGTTTTCGTACTAATCTTATATATCCTGAATACCAATACTCGTCAGCGAACTGACTCGTGGAGTTTTATCTAACAAAGTCTCCAGGTTCATGGAGTTTCGATGGCACTAGGAAATTTCATGGGATGGCTAGAGTTGGTCTAGCTAGCCAGTTGGCTAACTAACTTGCTTCGAGCAAGCGGTTGTTCGTTGTAATATTATTCGGTGGAGTGGCCACTTTCTATCTCGAATTTACGCCAAGTTAACCGAAATTTGAAAAATTCCATTTTCAAGGAAAATTGCCCTTTAATCAAGCGTGCGCGCGAAAGTACTAGCTGCTACGTTTGTTTTTCGAATGTAATGTAATTCGATTAATCATATAGATTACAATTATTATTAATCTACTAGAGCTAGAATTATTATTAATATTTGATTTATTATCATTAAATTACTGGAATTCATAATGATTCCCATACATCATATAGAAACACCATTTTGCTTCACATCGCGTGATATATAACCTCCGAACCTATAAAGCAACCATCATAAAATCCGACATAACGCGCAATAGCTGCGAAATAATAAAAATTCCGTTTTCACGGAAATTTCAATTTAATTATTTAAACGAACAACGCGCGAAACAACATACGTAACCTTATACAGCGACCATAAAACATCTATAATGGCATCGTCTTCACGTAAAACGTGAACTACTAACTCTACAACGAAATTCCGTTATAATAGAATATTTTTTACGGGGCCATGCACGACGACTTTTACGCTCCTTTGTAATTAACATTGTAACATTCGCCAGCCGCGTCTAATACGTTTCCTTAATTTTCTGCCGGTGAATTGCAGGTTTGCTCAGGGTTCGCGCGGAATAAAAGAATTGGAGATGGCCCGTGAAAAAAAGAAGAGGAAAAAAAAAAGGCGAGTTCCAGTGGAAGCACACCCATGTCGATCATCATCCAACCGGATATTAGGCTTTTTTGTTCGAAGGACGACGTTTCGGTGTCGTGGTCATTCGACAATGACGTCACACCAGTGTTTCAAAAGAGCTGTCCGACTGTAATCCAAGAACAATTATTTGTCCACAGTTGGCAGCCGAGCCCGTCTCGATTGAAAATATATCGAAACGCTTCGAAACGCTTTAGAAAAATAATGGTTTCCTCGTTTTAACTCAATTTCGAAATTTACTTATTTAGAACGACGTATCACGGAAGTTGTGCATTCAATTCGATTTGCCATCCGAGGGGCCACGGACAAACTGCACACCCGTACATTCATTACATTAGAAAAGCGAAACTCACAGCACGCTCGCTGATTAAAAAAAGCACAATTAAAAATCGTTGATTAAAAATTTTCACGAGAATAAAAGAAAAAGGAAAGAAACTTTTGAGCCGGAGCAAAGTCAAATGATACAAATGAACACGCGAAAGCGCGACGAATCTGGCGAATTTTCTGAAATTTCCACACTTTGAAAATAAATTTCGCGAGCGAAACGCGTGTCCGATTATTAAATGTAATTATAATACTTCTTCAACTTCCAAACGCGACGAAATACGATGCTCGAATTAATTGCAGTTTTTATATCCATTCTATTAAATGTATATGAGATAAATGTCTGACGGAGTCGGAGGAAACAATTGGATAATAGAAAATGAACGAACCTCATTGGCAGTTTCCACCGGTCGGACAGCAGTTAACTGAAACACGCTGGTGGTGTGTCATCCAAGCGTCATACTGTTGCGCGTAAATTGACTCATTTTCAATTAACGACGATTTTAAGTGATTAAAACGTTCCCTCGGCGGCACGCCTATGTATGATGACGAGTACCATCTGCTGGTGCATTTCAGTCGCACGCGGTGTACCATGACGATGGAAAAAGAAAAAAGAATTCCACGTGTGTCCCTGGCCCAGTGGCTCCCAAATAACTATCCTACCGTGTGACACGCGGGAATTTCTATCGATGCCATCCGATTCGCCGTCGGGAAAAAAAAAGAAAAAAAAAAATACGCGAAAAATGAAGAGTGGGTATCTTTTTTTTGGAGAGGGGAGGGGGGGGGCGGTTCGCGGGAGAGTCGATATCGAAAATTCGTGGGTGAACGACACCTGGTGTCGGGCAACCCATGAATCTTTGCGATCGATTATCACGAAAATGGAAGCATTCTATGGGGAAACCTCTATTTTCGGGTTTTCGTCTGTTTCGTCTCGTGCCAAATTCGATTCCGATGTTTTCGCGTATAAAGAACCGAGGTATATTGAACCTTTGCGGCATGTATAGCTCTATGTTGTTTTGTTGTTAGGTGTGTAACACGTAGACGCGTAAAGTGTTGGGACAAGTAAAGTGTTATAAAATGAGAAAACTTTTCCAAACGATTATGATAAAGAAACTGGCTGACAATAATGTCACGCTATTGGGAAATATTTTTTTAACGTTTATTCGATATTCGTTGGAAAATTCTTAGAGCGTGATATGATATTTCGCAGTGCAGGAATTCAGAATTTAAAGAATTCAATATCCTTTTTTTTACATATGGCACAAACATACGTATAATTCGATTTGTATTTTTAATTTACATCGTACTTGAAGAATTGCAAACAATACGCTCTGTATATCTTCGCTGCAATTTCACATTTACAAATTTCCCAATCTACCAATTAATTGCCGTGCTACGTATCTTCTTACTAATATTCGTCACACGTCGTACCAAGAAAAAATTTCTGTTCTCATTTCTACCGTGCAATAATCTTCCCTCTTCCCTTCTATATAATTCGAGCGTTAAGGGTGAAATATTCAAGACTCGCCGGTACTCGCCGAGCGAGAGAGAAGAAGGAAACGAAGAGCAAAATTTGACACGTTTCTCGACAAGCTGCGAACACAGTTCTCTATATATGAAAAAATGCAGATGTATGAATAATATTCTGGTCTCTATCTATCCATCTCGGGTTCTAATATCGCCGACGAGAAATTTGGGAGCCACTGACCTACACAAACCCGTCGTTCATTCACGAGCGCACGTGCTCGGCTCGTGGGTGTATCGGTGAACCGTCATCAGATGTGTTTAGATAGGCTTGCTTGCTTGGGCTGCTGGTGGGCCAGGTGAAGGTGCCATATGGGAAAAATCCTGACGGTTTATTAATATAAAAGGACACGTTTCACCTATCGAAATGCATTCATTCGCGATCAGACGGTAGGACTGAAAATCAATTTCCAAATCAAGACCGACGATTTCCACGATGGGTGCATGAAGGGCTGGTTGAAGAACGATGTCAAATTTCTTGACATTCGACACGTGCCTGTGTATGAAGAGTACATCTGTGTCTGTGTCAATTTTCCCTTGCTTCTTTCGAACCGTCAGAAATCGGCAAAGTTTAATTCGAAAACATTTAATCTGACAAACAACGTGAACCCAACGTGTCGGTGAAGAAGGTATCTCCAACAAAAACACATAAAAAAAAAAAGAAACATACTGAAAGTAATCAACTCCAAATTAAAAAGATAAAGGTAACATCGCCGAACAATAGAGATCGAAGAAAATGTTCAAGAAAGGGACATTTTGCCAATAGGGCAAAGGTAGTAGATGCTACCAGAAGAACAAGATAACAACTCCAACTAAGGTTGACGAATGTTCTCACCCCAACATTCGTAAGGTGAGAGAGAGAGAGAGAGAGAGAGAGAAAAGTCCCAACGAGGAAGATCGAGAATTAGGTCGAAACTCGTATATATTACAGATTGATCTCGCCACGATAAACGGAAACAGCGTGGAGTTTCGCGTGCACTGGCATTAACTCGACCGCGAGCTGACACTCAACACACACACGCGCGCGCGCGTGCATGCATGCATGTACGTACGTACAAAACCCCTGCGCTACCGATGAACAATTATCTTACGAAGCTTAGGCGTGCAAGAGAGTGTGTAGATACTCTGGCGGAAATGGGTCGCCGTGTTACGGCCGCGGGTTAGTTGAAGTCCTCGTGAAAGTTGCACGCTTGTTGACGGCCCACGATACACGCGTCGTGCCCACGAACCTCGCCTCCACCCTCTGTTCTCTCCCTGTTCACGCAGCTCGTCCCCACCCTTGGTTGAACACCGGTTGACGCTGAAAATCGACGCTGACGCCCGCTTAATCCTTCCCGTTGCAAGATTTTCAGGACGCACACACTCTATGTCGGCGACTATAAAACCGCTTGAAACCGTCGTCGAGTGTATGTAGTAATTTTCGACTGCGTACCGGCGGATTTTCCACTTTCGGCTATTATTCCCATCTCTATTTTTTTCTTTCTCTTATTTCGGTTTTCTCCTCTTCTTTTTCTTTTCGAGGTTAGTCGTCGTCAGATAAAGATTCTTTCAGAAATTCTTGGATAAATTGGTAGGATATGTAATTTGCTGGCTGAAGAGTTCAACTTCGTAATTAAGCGACGGACTTGAACATGCATGTTACAGCATCGAACACAAATTGGTCCGAGTTTCTTGAATTTTGGAGATTGCTCGCCGTTGGACGGCGATCCTTTCGTATTTTCCACGAATCTGATCGATTTTGTAACGATAAGAAAATACAGTTTGGCTTATTATTCTCGTCTCCGTTTTTCTTCTTCTTCTTTTCTTTTTTTTTTTCTGAGGTTAGTTATCGTCAGATAAGCACTCGGCGCTCTTCAAAAATTGATTCGTGTTTCTTCGTTATCGTCGGTACAGTGATTCTTTTGTACTTTCCACGAATTTAATCGATTTCGTGAGAAGAAGAAAATACAATTTGGCTATTATTCTCATCTCCATTTCTTTTCTTTTTTTTTTTTTTTGAAGTTAGTGGTCCTCAGATAAGAATTCCCACATATTTTTTAAGAATCTGAGAAATTACAATTCGAAAATACAATTCAACTGACAAGCTTAACGCTAAATAATTAAGCCTCGTAAGCAAAAGTATTACGTACAAAAATACAATATTATTCGAAGAAATAAATATTCGGAATCAACCATCGATTATCCTCGGGATATTGGTTGAAAGATCGTGGAAATAGATACGACTACGTTAACGTATTAATGCGAAACGAGTTGCGCGTATATACGAAACAGATGAAAAGCGTTTCTAAATTATCGAAAAAAAAAAGAAAAAAAAACACGTAGAATTTCCAAACGTATAACACGAAAACTCGCCAAACATCTGAATAACGTTCGAATCCTAGTTGCCGAATTTAATCACATCCCGATCCCCCATCCCCTTAGCAATAACCCTCTCTCTCTCTCTCTCTCTCTGTCTCTCTCTCTGAACAGAACCCTTTGCCTAACTCGCGTTAAAAACCAAAACAAAACAAAAAGCCCCTCCAAAAAAAAAAAGAAAAAGAAAAAAAAAGAATTAGAGATCGATTGATGAAAACGCGAGCAGGAAACGATGAAACACAGTGCCGTTGAAAAATTACCATTTCACCACCTCTATCTATCTATCTTTCTCTCTCTCTCTCTCTCTCTCTCTCTCTCTCTCGTGTTCTGTATACAGCCAGGCCTCGGAAACCGGACAAATGAATTTCTGTTTTCGTCGGTAGCAAACGATTACGAGCAATTCATCGGGCGCGAACCCGTAAATTCCGCGGAATCGATAACGTGGCTCGTTTTTCGCCATTATCGTTAATGCGACGTCGCAAGAGAAACAGCCCCGCGGCCAGCGATGATGGCGCACACACGCGCTTAATAACCGGCCGTTTCATGGACTTTAATGGAATTGCCGCGAGAATAGGATACGTATCGGCTCGCGAAAACCAGACGAACCGTTCGTTTCTCTACCTCTGTTTTATCAACGCGAATTGCCAGAGGACGACCAACCGCATTGAAAGGGCTGAGTACACACACGTACGACATGGACGATCGTGGACAATCGTTTGAGTCATTAACTCATGGCGAATGCGAAAGTGCTCTTTTCCCCTCTTTCAATCGAGGATGCGTGCTACCTCTTGGTTTTTCATCGATGGGAAACACGCGTACCGAGCCGTATCGATCGCTCTCGCTTCTTTGAACCTGATCGTTCTTTCTCTCTCTCTCTTTTTTTTTTAATATATATATATATATATATAAGTACAGGCCGCTCCAAAATCTAATATCCAAGCGTCTCGCGAAAGCAGGAAGCAAAATTTCGTAAAAAAAAAAAAAACGCTTTCTTTGTCGATTTGCAAAATTGTCGTCGAGGACCTAGCTTTCACGTCAGCTTCGACGAGTATTCGCAGGAAACATTGCAAGTGGCAAAATCGAAAAACTGGAAGGTATTTCATTATCGAGAAACGGAGCACGTCCTTTGATATTTCGTGTTTCATTTCATACGACGAATCTTTTCTCAATCGAGTTTTCTGTAATGTTAAGAAATTGAATCACTTGTGATATCATCGGGATAAATTAATATGCTTGATCCTTGATATATTACGATACAATGTTTCTCTCGATAACGAGAAATATCTCCAAGTTGAAAATATCTCCAAGTATTGCATTTTTTTCTGTTTTCGTACATTCGTGACATTTCGTGTTTTTTTTTCTTCTTCTTCTTCTTGCGTTTGAAATTGAGTTTGAAAGTTCGTCAAGTGCACTTGAACTTGGTTAATCTCGTAGCGGACAGGTGTTCGCTTTGAAGTTTAGAACAGCATGAAATTTGTACCAATATGCCGCGGCACCTCGAAATTTTCACCATTATTTAGCTTTCAATATTATTGGAGGCATCTCAGAAGATGATAAAACTTGCTATACCGTAAAAATTATGTACATTGTGTACGATAAATATTGTACATTGTGTACGTATATTACGGATCGTAGATTTTCGTACGTTTAATAGGAAATTTAATATGCAGGACGCGCCACTTGGTCACAACTTTTAATTAATTTATTATACATGCAGACCGATGAGAAAGTTGCCATGTAACAATTAACTTTTTGCTCTTGAAACTTTTAAAGTTTGTTCAACACTGAATTGCGAATCGAATAGAAACAAAACTATTAAAATATGCGCGGGTTCAATTCAAAAATTCTCTTTTTAAATTCTGAGATTTTGACAAAGAAGAAGTTAATTATCACACTATCGTACGAAACTTACTTCGACCGTTTTTCTTTCTTTTCTCCACGCGAAAGCGCATGGTCCATGGATAATTTAAATGTCCTGTAAAATAATTTATAAACAAAATTTCACAGGATAAAATCCTCCGCGTACGCAGATTCTACTTCCTCACTGTATTTTCAAAGACGGAGAGAACCCACATAAAAATCCACGGTCCACCAATTCGCTTAGAAACACTCTGAACGTACGCCATAATTTAAAAATTACAACTGCTCTCATTCGTCGTCGAGTATTTTAAGAGGGCGCGTTGAAATATATGCAACACTTTTGCAACGAATGATCGAAGAACCGAGCGTTGAAATTGAGGGAAACACGAGGGGAGGACTTTTCGGGTTGATGGCTCGATAAATTAGCCGGCGCCGTTTTAAAAACACTTGGTAAATTGAGAATTGGCGGCCGTCAGCCTCGGCTAAAGAAATGATCGAGGAGGAGGAATTCGTTTTAACTAGAACCCTTCGTAAGAAGTCCCTTCATCAGTAAGCAGAAAGTTAGATTAACTGGACTCGGCTTCGCAAGAATTTTTCCACGTCACTGCGCCCACCGTTCTCTCCCCGAGCCAATTAAAGTATCCTTTATATTAATAAGTATCTTTTACACGTCACCAAGAACGCATCAAACTTAATAATTAGTCGTAACAGATCAATTTGAAATGGTAGAATTCCTTAGAAACGTGTGTAATATTAAATCTGTTCGATGCTGATATTTATATTAATTGTATTTAGATAATTTCTTAAACTTTTCATATTGCCTCGGTATTTTAATTCTTCGGTAATCTTTTAGAGATTTCAGATGTTTTTCAAATTACAACTACGACAACTTCTAGGAAAATTTAATTACGATGAAAATATTAGGTTTTAATCATAATTAATCACCGTGTCGTCTTTGGCACGATTTCATCAAAAGGTGATTCAGTTCTCGAAAATTTCCAATTCCTTGGTTAACTCGCTTCGTTCAAAGCGTTCACCGCTCTCTGAATATTCAACCACCGTCAGACTAATCAGAGTTGCAAAAAAAACAAAAAAAAAGAAAACGTGGTGTGTTCGAAAGAAACAGGTAGTCACAAATCACGAGACAGCGAAATCCAAAATTCGTCAAAAAGAGACGCTAAAAAAAAAAAAAAAGAAAATTACTTCCTAAAAATTCGTTCTGACTCTGTCGCGTCGGTCGATCAAGTCAAAAGTTCAGCGAGGAACGTAGGGAAATTTGCCAGCGAAAAATCCACCATTGCGTCCATTGAGATCCATTAGCGCAACAATGTAACACGAGAACCTCTAATTATTTCCAGCGGTATAGAATTTGCCGCGTCCGTTCCTCCGAAGCAGCAGGCTCGAGGAGCCAGAACCCAGAGGGTTCGTCCCTTGTTGTAGTACAGGTGTCGGCACGCGCGATCCAGCCGCGATATCTCCTCCCGATATATAGCTGCTTAACGATAACGATCATAATAATTTAATTTAACAGGCCGCGAGAGAAGGAGGTCACAGTCGGCATATCGATCTTGCCCGGAAAGTCCGCGAGATGCAACGAGCAAATATTAAAGGGCCACCCCATCCTCCGAGCCTCGCCTCGTCCGTGAAACACCCTCTCCGCCCCCTTGCTCCTACTATCCCTACCCTCGTTTCTCCGCATTTCTCTCGTTCTTTCGCTCTCGTGTACCTCTTCGCCCGATTTCGCGGGACATTCGCGATTTCGGAACGGAATTCGAGACACATTCGGACAATTTAACGTTTACGGATGTACAAGGGTGGACTTCTCACGCGGTTAAATTTAATTTTCGATCATCTGGAACATCTTTGCCACTTTTGGAGAACATAAGAGAGAGAACGAGAAATTTGTTCAAGAGAAAGCTTTATATTATTATGACAGTAAGAGAGGGGATCGAGGTCATTTGAAGATCACCGCCATCTTTTTAAATAGAACGATATATCTTTTTGCTCCATTTGTCTCTCCTTCCCCAATCTAACCTAACTTTTGTCTTACATTGATGATTCATTTTTGGGGTTACGAATATTTCGCTTTCACTGCGAAATCTTATGAAAGCTTTATTTGTACGTTATGCGAACGAACTGCAAGTTATAGTTGTAGTCTCTGTATGTATATGTACGTATGATTGTATAATACGACGAAAAGCAAGTTTCTACGTTATTAACGCCCTTGACATACGAAAAGTAAATGAGATTCGATATGACCATAAAAATGATATTTATTTTTCATTTTAACATTCGTCCAAATTTAATAAAGATCATTTTTTTTGTACTCTTACAACTGTACTGCAAAATGCCATGAACACAATACCTATGAACAAAAATAATGAAAGAACAAATTAATAATTCAATAGTCCCTAGAAGTCAGCATTATTTATGCGAATATAAAAATCTATCTATGTCATATTGAAAATAACCTCGAATCACTTCCAAACCAAGGTTTAGGTTAGGTTTGGATTAGGTTAGGTTTAAGTTAGGTCGATGGATTATTTAGGCGAGTATCAAAAATGTATCTATGTCATATTGAAAATAACCTCGAATCACTTCCAAACCAAGGTTTAGGTTAGGTTTGGATTAGGTTAGGTTT
>WIUT01007180.1:0-12236 GCA_010645135.1 Tetragonula clypearis
ATATACACAGACATGTCGCAACTTTTACCTAGGAAACATAACCATCGACACGACACGAGCATATCTATCACTTATCACTGAACACGCGTTCAACTACGATCGATGCTGTCCAAGTTCGCGAAACTCGCCAGCAACTCGCGTTTTAACGGTGTTAATCACGACTGGCAGCCGTGTGTCGACGTAATTAATTCCGAATCACGTGGATCACTCGGCGCGATTGAGTGCTAATTACTGAGTCGTTGTAAACATCCGATCGCCTTTCAATTGAAAATCGTTTGGAAAAACAATCCGCCCGATTTGCCAGAATCTGCGAAACGACGTGTGAAACTGTTTCTTTCTCCAAGCAGGTCTTCTCGAAGTTTGTCATCATTTTAGTAGCCTATAGAAATGGAGACGCGTGCGATTATCTATCTCTTCAGGTTCTTTCTCGGCAGAATGCTCACATTGCTCAGCTTTTTATTCGAGAAACATCGCACTCGCTGAAATTCTTGTAATAATTTCGCGACGTGCAGGCGTGACAGACAGGTCGACGTCCTCTACGCAGTGTGGTCTACGTATTTTCTACGCGGTATTGCGTTATTGCTATTGTAAATTAATTATGACGGAGCTGCATCGAGAGAAGAAACATCAAGGTGTGCCGGCTGGATTTTGTAATTCTCCGCGCGATGATCACTCTGCAAAGGAGGGGGCTCAACGTCTTCGGCTGGCAATTACATTTCTTAATTTATCGTTCTCTTCTCTTTTTCTTCTCAACAATCGTAATATTAACGATACGAACTGAAATGGTTAAACTGAAATGTAATTAATCGACAAGGCAAGATCAGAATGGAATCAGACCAGATCAGGCGCGATGTAACTATCGTTACTCGGGCGCAGTTTCCACTGTGCGTGCGTGCGTGCGTGCGTGTGTGTGTGTGTGTGTGTGTGTGTGTAACGTGCGTACGAATATATCCCATGGGAATTCTCTTCGTTCTCCCATGGAGACGCCGTGGCTACAAGTAGGAGCGAACGAACTGGTCGATATTGGCGCGTTACTACGTTACGAGTGAAGCCGATGTTGATACAGCCCGGCCAGAATTTTTATCGACTCGCGCGTATTTCAACACTGAGATCAAAAAAGATGTCGAGAGAGAAATGGAAGAAAATTCTTCAAAATTCACAAGTCGTTCACCTTTGTTCGCGAGGAGAGCAGACGAAAATTTTCGAATTTTTTCCCCTAAGAAAAGATGTTGATACAGCCCGGCCAGAATTTTTATCGACACGCGCGTATTTCAACACTGCGATTAAAAAATGTATCGAGAGAGAACTGGAAGAAAGTCGTCCACCTTTCTTCGCGAGAAGAGCAAATGAAAATTTTCGAATTTTTCCCCCCAGGAAAAGATGTTGATACAGCCCGGCCAGAATTTTTATCGACTCGCGCGTATTTCAACACTGCGATTAAAAAATGTATCGAGAGAGAACTGGAAGAAAGGAGAATTTGTTTCCCCTCGAAAAAAGAAAGACGGTGGTTCAAGCTGGAAATATCAGCGAGACGAACAATGTCATGCGCGTAGATATCAATCTTATCTTATCGGCTGGTGCAGCGAGTGTCGTGACAGGCGCGGCGAGCAAACACACCGGGCTTCGTTAACGAGAATAAAGGTCTAAAGTGCATTAACGGGTATCTCGCGGATTGTCGCGGCAATCTTGCAGCATTGTTTGCAAGAGGTGGATCGTAGGGATGGCTTTCGACGTGCGACGAGCTCGACGAAGGAGAAAAGGAAATGGTGTTCGCCGACCGGATCGAATAATCGGAGAGGAATCGCCTCCCTGCCCCGCTCTCGCCTCGCAGCAGACACGCCGGCGTGTAAGTCGATGTACGCGTGTGCGACCGGTCGATACTCGGCGTCGGCTGTTAGTAAGCTGTGCCATTCTCCTTTCACGCACGTCCCCTGAAACGTCGCATTTCCTCTCTGATTCAACCCTCCCCTCCCCTTCGGCCACCCACCCCCTGGGTGCGATATCGCATGACCGTGCAAGCGTATTAGCTTGTACCTAATCGACGGTGCACGGCTTGTCGTTAACGTAATCGGACAAACGACGGGCCTTGCTCACTTACTTTGCCCCAGCCAGACGCGACTCTTCGTCTTTCTTATTCACTCGCACCTCCAGTTTTTCTTTCTTCCTTTTTCTCTTTTTTCTTTCTTCTTGGCGCAGTTAGTCGGCATATCAGAAATATCTGTAGATAGATAATCACGTGCAACGATTTATCGATCGAATAAATAGTATGATATTATAGACGCTAACTATATTGTCTAACTTTGCAAGTCTAAATGTCAAACGTCGCTTTTCAATTTTGTTTTTCCTTTCTCTATTTTTTTTTTTTTTTTTTTTTTTTTCGTATACGAACGAACGACGATGTGCAGTAGAAAACGATATCGGCGACGGATAAAGAAAACTCGTCGAATCGAAGTTTCGTTCGATTGAAATCGTCTTTGCTTAATAAATCTGCTGGAAAAGGTTCCAATCGAAGATACAGAACTTTTTACGATATTTTAATGACTCGCGATATTGTTATAATATATTGCATTTAGTTACGTCGGCACTTTTTGTGTTTATTAACAATTTACACGGTTTTCAATGGCGTCTTGATCAGCGTCGAAATTCAAAAGAGAGTAAAATTGTTCGATCGTTGTTTGAGAAGCTCGTTGAGAAAATTTCAGCGAGAGGCGACACACCTGGATTTCGTGGATAAGCGAATTTCCGTTCGCCGGTTTGTTGCAGTTTGGAAATTTCCGGGCAGATTGTATCGACCAACGGTAATTACATTGCCGCCAAGATGTCCAAAGACTACCTATATCCGTTTCCCAAACGGAAAATATCTGGCCACCATCCAAATTGACACACGTATCTACATGTTGCTTCTCGTCGAGTGTTCGAACAGCTTCGTAGCTTTTTCCAACAACATGCGTACAATAAGATTGTACGTACGTGTAGCAAATTATTATTAATTTAATTATTATTAATTTAACTGCGATAGAATTTCTTGCGCGTGCCTGCGTGAACGTTTGTTTACTTAAAAAAAAAAAAAAAAGAAAAAATTGCGAAAGTCTGCACGCGAGTTGATCTCAAAGTTTCCCTCCAGTCTTTTTTCGAATCAATGTACACAGTTCTCTGTTTAAATACTTTTCCACATAATCGCGTTCTTTGCGAGCGGATAATAACTTTGTTTCGTTATAAACGCACCGCTGACTTCAGCTCGATTATTAATTAACGTACGAATTAAATGAAATTCGATATAACAAAAAAGAAAAAGAAAACGAATATATATTTTTCATTTTTTAACATTTGCGTGCAAACTTGACGGAGATAACTTTTATACTCTTACGCTTGTAACTGAGAAATTCCATGAACGCGATACTTGTAAAGGAAATTAATAGAAAATGATGAAAGAACAAATTAATCATTCGTAGTCCTTAGGAAACGTATGACGTTGTTATATGTCAAGGAGTTAAACCAAGTGTTGTCAAATGTTGAAATTCGATCGTCAGTATTTGATGAATTTGACGAACTGCATTCGCCGAATGCATCCACGAACAACGTGAGGAAATTTTTCCGAAAGAAATCTTTTGCGCGGTACATTATTGACTTTGCGCGTTTGTAAAAGCGCTTGTTTCAGTTCGAGCTTGCAAGATGCAACGACAGTTGGCAGCACGTGCTTCGCGCAAGTTGCTTGTGTCGCTGGAAATGTTTCTTTATATTTTTTTATATTTATATTTTTTTGGTTTTTTTATATTATATTATTTTATATTATTAGATTATTAGGTCATTTTATATTTATATATGTTTTTTTATATTTAGATACTCTTCGAGATTATTATTATTATTATTATTATTATTATTATTATTATTGTGAGATTAAGCAGATTGCATATCGATAAATTAAGCTACATGTACTCGCTATTTTTTTTTATCTTCTTTTTCTTTTGTTTTCATGTCACTCAGAACAGATCGGAGACTTTCTCCGGTGAAATGAAACGTGACAGATCAAAGTTCAAAAATCAAAGCGCAAAATAATGATGGTGAAATATAAAAAAAACGTGACACACGAAAATTCCGTGTGCAATGTTTCCCCCTTTTTTTTTCGATCATGTATAGATTGTCCACGACTAGAAACATGCTAATAAATTCGTAGGAGTAGCATTTGCGTGTTCCGCATATAAAATTCATTTAAATAAGTATTATTTCGGGTCGAAGCTGCTTCGCATAAATATCGAACAGCGTCAGAAAACTTGTTGGTACAGGTTAGGTTAGTTAGAAATTTAATCGTGTTGAATACTCTCTTGCATGAATGAAGTATCTTTTCTCCTACATATTTCTGACAATTTGTTTATTTCTGTTTAACCGAGAGGTGGCGAAGTTTTGTATAAATTCGTCTTAATCCGAGATACATCTACGTATTCTGACAGAAATTTTCGAACAATGGCCGCGATGTCTCTGTTCATTTGCACGACGTTGCAAAAAAAAAAAAAAAAAAAATTTGTTCGATTGTTTTATTACAAATTTTTCTTCCAACGAAGGAGCTCCAACCTTTTAAATTTTAAGCTTCTTAAACTTTTCTCCGTGAACGTCTGAGTTTCTCGCGGAAAAAAAGAAAGCAAAGCACAGTATAAAAATAGCGTTTTACGTACAAACTCTATGACAAGGCGCCATGATACCGAAACAATCAAGATGATTTTAAATTAAACACAGTGTTCAGCTTTTCTGTGTCAAAATTGGAAAAGGTCAGTTTCTTCCATAAGAAAGCGAGCTCCACTTATCTGAAACCTAGATACAGTTAGATTATCAACAACAGCAGCAAAAAAGTATGGCGAGGACCATGAACATTCAAAGTCACCTTGATATTTCGTTGAAATAGGTTATACGAGAAAACCGTTTTAGCATCATGTGTACCCTTCGACATCATGCGATTTGTATGTACAGAATATTTTCACTAGATCGTACTAAATACCCGAGAAATATGTACGTGTATTATAATATATGCCATTTATCTGTATACTTTCACGTGTAAGTAGTTATCGCGACTGATACACTCGTAACAGCAAGGGATTGTACTTTTTTAACTAGCTATATACTTGTACATTTGTGCAAGCAACTCTGCAGTAACATCAAGGCATATTGCAACGAATTGATAATGAAAATTACGCAATATTGCGTGTTTCACTACCGTGCGAATTGACGACAAAAAGAAAAAAAATCGTTGAAGAACATCGTTTCAAATTTTCTTTTCAAAAGAAGCTTAAAGTCTTAAATTTGCGCTCGAGAGTTTAGGAATTTTGCAACAAGACGACAATTTTACAATACACGACACGGTGTGTAGCGAAATTTTTCGAAGAATACGACACGTACGTGTTGCTGAACAATACTTCAGTTACACTCTTACGTTACGTGATGCAATAGTGTAGCAAATAATGGCAACAGAGCGTATAAATTATCCATTAACTGAAACACGTTCTCACGAGAGAGAGAAAAAAAGAAAAAAAGAAAACGATTTCTGACTACGTATAAATAATAGAGAAGAAAAGAAAACGATTTCTGACTACGTATAAATAATAGAGAAAATCACCAGAGCGATGAGGAATATAAGTTGAACATGCATAAAGGGGGGGAAAAAATGTGAAACGTTTTATCGGCAAATTGGTACCAAAGGATCGCCGTGGAATCCTTTTGACAGAACTCAGAGAAGGATCGTGAATCGGTGGTGGGAGGGGGGGGCGACCTTGGCCTCTGGTGGTGGTTGGTTAGCACATAACGCAAGACACACATAAAGAAAAGGGTAATGCCGAGCACGCGATCCAATGTGTATAACGAGGACTGGCGATCGTTGCGACAAAAGGCTGGCTAGTCGTTCCGCGTTCCCCTTAAGCCGAACCTTCTAGTGGTTCTAGTGGGGTAGTAGCCGTACACAGAAACTCGAATGGGAGCTTGGCTTGAATTTATGCGCGTTCGAGCTCAGCCACACGTTGTAATTTGCACTTACAGATTGCCTGGGCTGCCTTTGAAATTTCTCGATGCCGGGCTCTCTTTCGCCGGCAGGGGTAAGAGAGGAGAAGGAGCTTTCGTCACGGCTACGGCCCACCGTGTATGTACTCGGTGCGATATCAGACACGAATCGCCTACCTGGCTAGATTTACATCGGGGCGACGTTGAAATTGTAACGCTCTCATCGCGCTTTACACCTTATCGACCACCGTGAAACTCTTCGACTTTCTTTCCCTGCTTTATCCGATCGTGCTATAATCCTCGACAGCATCAAATACAGTGTAATTTCCCCTTTCGTTAAGAAGCGACTTTCTCTTAGAGTAGAGAGAGAGAGAGAGATAGAGTGATAATTAAGCGAAAACGTTCAATATCGAATAAATAAATTTGGCGTTGTTCAGCGAGAACAGAATTATATATCTGTCTGAAACTTGGAAAGAAAGAAAGAAAAACAATTCTCGCGAGTTTTTTCTGAGTTTTTGATTTATGGAAAAGGCGCGTGCAAATGGAACAACAAATTTCATTCGTGTCAGAGAGAGAGAGAGAGAGAGAGGAAAGAGCAAGGTTCGAGGTTCTTCTGGCCATTTTACGAGATTAAAGTCACACGTTGAAGAAGCTTCAAATATCGTGCCGCCCGGCGGCGGTCTCAACGGCAACGTCACTTCCTGATCGCACGAATGGCTTCTAACCCATTTTACGAGGGAAAGAAGCCAGGTCGGGGCCTCTATCAGCTGTCCATCTGGTTGGCGTGTGACCTTTCGCATCCTTCTGCACACCGCCGTTAAGCGAATAACAAATGGCAACGAGCCGACGTTGCCGTTCGCGACGTTTCCCCGCCCTTCCTTCTCGACGTTTCACTACAGGAAATCAACAAATGGTTACAGATATAATCACCGCCGTTACTCAATTTAATTCTCAGCCGCTCTACTTCTACTCTCTGATTAATTCTGAAGATTCACAGATCGCGTCGGCACCACGATCCTTGCGACGTGAACGAAATCGTGAGTGAAAGTTCACTACGTTCCCCCCCCCCCCTCTCCCCGATTGTAAAACAAATTCTTGTCACATTCCGTCGCTGATCTTGTTGATCTTATCGATTGAACGAAGTTCTTCCCTCCCCCCGTTTTTTTGGAATTTGCAATTCTATCCTTTAGGTTTAGGCCACGCGTTAATTACGAAAGTTGCCAGCGTACGAAGAACAAAACGAACAAACTAACCTAACCTATATTAACCTAAACCTAAACTTAACCTAGTCTTGCGTTCTTCGAATTCAGTTTTTCTTAGAGAGGACAGGAAATACGAACAATCTAATTTAACCTATACCTGAATCTAAACCTAAACCTAGTCTTGCGTTCTTCGAATCCAGTTTTTCTTAGAGAGGACAAGAAATATGAACAACCTAATTTAAGCTATACTTAACCTAGTCTCGCGTTCTTCGAATCCAGTTTTTCTTAGAGAGGACAGGAAATATGAACAACCTAATTTAACCTATACCTGGATCTAAACCTAAACTTAGTCTTGCGTTCTTCGAATTCAGTTTTTCTTGGAGAGGACAAGAAACACGAACAACTTAAACCTAAACCTAAACTTAAACCTAACCTATACCTAAACCTAGTCTTGCGTTCGTCGAATTCAGTATTTCCTGCTTCAGAGAGGCCACTTTTATCCAAAAAGTGAATTAAAACTACGTTTCGAAAAGGTTCGATGGTTTCGCGAAGAGATTACGAATCGTCGATCGTGAAATTCACGAGAAATCGCATGTCCTGAATATTTTTTTTTTCTTTTTTTTTTTTTTGTTGTGTACGAGCGAAACTGTATTCCTAACGAAACTTTGATAAATTCGCCGATCCGACGATAAGAAAATACGGCCGAAGCACGGAAGTGGCCCATTCGAGAAGAAAATATGGAGAAATTACACGGCTCGTGGAAAGGATCGAAAATGGCTGACATTTGCGAAACTGAAACTAGAACTCATCTGTTAAGTATTACCTTAGCCTGGGTAAATTTAACTCCCCCCCCCCCGAAGGAGGGGGAAAAGTTAAATTTACTGATTGTGAGAGATAATTTATATTTGAAACAGTGAGCCCCCGATATGCAGTGATGATACAACGAGTAGGACAAGGCTGGATTTATCGTTTAGATCTGACTGCGAAATATTAAGAAGAAAAGGGTTAGCCGTATATCATAATGACACTACCGCCATACTGTAATCGGTCAATGATCTAGAGCTCGACGACACGTTCAGATTAAAGTTAGCTAATTATTCTTCGCTCACCGATCAAAGATAGCTTATTTTTTAACAACTCCAAAGTAACCTGACCTGATCGTTTATTTGAAAGCTTCGGCTATAGAGATACGTCTGAAAATTTTACTTTTTCCTTCTCGCAATAATTCTGCAACACGTTTGGCGAAATAGTAAAAACAGACTGTTCGTTGTAACATGCATAGAACGAATGAAATAAATTTCCCAGTGTATTGTAATATACAACCTAACCTGACCTAAAATTAATATCTTTATACTTCAATATTTATCTATAATTGCGGTATTCCTTTCTATAATTTGTAACAAATTCACGCACAAGTTAAGATTGGAATTTTGTGTATAATTATTTAATTACATTATTTATATATATATGTATTACATCAAGTAATATATTTATTATCGTAAATAACAGTAGACGCGCGTGAGAGATATAATTTAGTACTTTTCAAAGTACAGAAGGCACATGGGTGGTCGGTCGTTGGATGGATCTATATTTAAGAAATGTGCCTTGACCTCTCTTCTCCGTGACGTCATCGTCATCACGCATTCGAGCCAAAGAGGACGTCATCCGAATGTTCTGCCGAGACCGAGAGATCGTTGCTCTGCCCGGTGAAAATAGCCTCCAGATTGGTGGCTAATTCTATAATCGCGTGTGCACCGTTCAATCCGCCTGACGATCGGTTATCGAGCGCTTAAATGCCAAATTTTCACGAACTGACGGTGGTTCGATGGTTCGACCCGTTAGAAATAGTTCTATCTATGTCAGTTTCACCTGAGAATAATTGTCGGGTGGTATTAAGGAGATCACTATAATAGTTCCCCTTATTATTATTAGTCTCGGCTTATTATTGCGAGTACCCATAAATAACGTCGTTCTCTGATACTTTGTTTTAGAGTTAATATAATATAATTCTATAATTATATGTCGTAATATTGTAATATAATATTTAAGAGTTATATACAGTTTCAATCTGTAATATAATGATATACAATATTTAATCTATAATGTATTCTGACAATAAGCATACCAAATTATATTTTTAAACTGAAGTGTAGGTTATGTTACAGCAAGTTAAATTAATTGTCGCTGGATGGCAGTGTTTAGTAAATTTTTTTTTGAAGAAAACGACGTTTTTACTTATAGCTACCCCTAATATATCACTACTATGTCATAGTGTGACGTGTATAATGTTCTTGCAACGAGTTATAAAAATGTGACATTTACCGTGAAAATTGTGAGAAAAATTCCAACCAATTTGGTGTTGCAAAGGACTTTAATCAGGTTGAACATGGAGTATAATGCTTTATCCATCGAGCGACGAACAAAATTTACAAAAAACGCTATCACCTTCAATGAAGATCATCATTCTTCGTTGAAACGTGTTTGATAAAAAAAACTTGCACGTCAATCGGGATATAAGAACAAAATAACACACGGTTGGTGTTCCAACGATCGATACATCTATGCCACTAGTTGCATCGATTGCGTATCATCGTCGATAACTGAGATTAAATATCGCATATCGAAGGTGGATCGTGCGCCCAACTCAGAATAACACACACACACACACACGTACACACGCACACACACGTGTATTAATAACACGTTTCTATCTATGGATCCTAAGAGCAGGCAAATAGATTGCATACATTTGCTACGCTAGTAATGGACTTCGTGATTGATCATACTTTTCGCAAAATTATTTCGAAATGTATGTCGATCTTATATTTGTGTTCTACGAAACTATTTAAATGAGTAGAGCCTATATATAGTGGGCATCAGGGAGTTTTCACGCGATAAATGGCTTAGAATACTTCGAATCCAGTTCTCTGGAGACACACACGTTTTTCTCCTGAGTCACTGGATAGTCAATTGAAGAAATGAACATGATCGATTATTAAAACTGTGCGTGACGTTTATACTTTGAAACGATCAATTAATTATTGAGCACGACGCGATATCTCAGTGCCGATAACTGATTTATCGGTATTGACGATAAGAGTGATTGTTTCACACTTTGTGATAATATTACCAATTCTGTCAGGCTCGGTTTATGATACTTATCGTTATCGAAAGGATTATATCACGCGGATAATTTCACGTTTGTCGTATTCAGACAGACAAATATAGTGGTGTTTTTCTAGTGAATTTTATTATCAAGCAAAAATAGCATAATTGCACTTTATTACGTTATTAACTCTTAATTTAAAAAGAGAACAACGATCCGTTGGATTTAAAAATTTCCAATACTCATGATACTTTATGATATTGCTATACTGTCTTGCAAAGATTACTCTACAATATAGAATTACCTTGTACAAATTTTACTTTACACAGTTATTTTCTGTACTTTTTACACAGTGTTTGTAATTACAACGTGTTCGTGAACCTTTAACTAAACTAATAGGTTTATTAACAGCAACAATAATGCTACCAATCCCACCGTGCTGGTTGTGATATTACCACCTGGAAAAAGATTACACTTGCATCAATATGTTATAAATAAATTTTACGCAATCATCAAACGAATATAGGCAAAATTAATAAACCACTTTCGGCTGATTTCAGCTGACACGATAAAATCACGCTTAAGAGAGATATATTAAATCAATAAAGTGTCGCGACGAAGTTTCAATTTCTTTCGTATCAGCGTACACTATGCTTCGCGATACGAGATAACGCGAGTTGAAGAGTTTAGCAATAAGCTTTAGAAGAAAATTCATATAAACCGGCGATAAATTCCGGACTACTTTCGACGATTTTTAAAAGTTTAATGTCGTCGATTTTCTCGGGGCCTTGTTACCATTCTCGTGTCACAGCCTGTCATACCGACACAGGCAGTTTTTGCACCGCAGCACTATTAGTGACGAGAATTGAAATTAAAAAAATATGGACAGTGTGTGGCAAATGTGTTTCGAGAATTGTTCATTGAATCGAACGTGGTGTACTTCGTGTACTTCATCAATGAAGAAATATAACGACTTAAAACATGAATACGATTCGTATAACTCTGTGTATGAAACAAAAACGATATATGTATAATAGCGATATTTCAGCACATTATGCGTTTGTCTCGGACACATACCGAATCAAATTTAGGTAAATTTTATATTATCAAATAACATGTCCAGTTTATATGTATTAATACAATCGTAGAATCATACCGCGTGTACTGTTAATTTAATATCGACGAGATCTTTATTCGAGGTTTCCATTCGATTATTGACAATTATAGACAATTATCGACTAACGAGACTACTTTCGTAGTGGAATTTCAATAAATCTCCGAGGAATTTAGATCATTCGATAATTATTGCTCTATCATAATTTATCGCTTCCTTTAGCTTAAAAGTATGTATTAAATTCAAATGAATTTAATATGTGTTCAGTTTAAAATATCAAAATTTACAAAATTTCTTTACAAACAAATAGCAGACTGAAGACTATTGAGGCTACCACGATAAAAAAATTACCAACTAGTAGTAGAATTTCAATGAATCTCCGAGGAATTTAGATCAATTACAGTCACTCGATAATTATTGCTCTATCATAATTTATTGCTTCTTTTAGTTCGAATGTACGTATTAAATTGAATGTATTAAATTTAAAATAATTTAATATGTATTCAGTTTAAAGTGTCAAAGTGCCAAAATTTACAAAATTTCGTCGCACGTGCCTGCTATCGGTATAACAATTGGCGCTCGTCCCCACTCTTTCTTTCGATACCAATCATTCCCTCAACACGTGGACATTCCCTCGACTGTAGACGCTGAAGACTATTGAGGCTACCACGATAAAAAAATTACCAACTAGTAGTAGAAGCTAATGATATTACTAATGTGCTATCACGATAAGAAATATCGTTATTTCTCGTTTTTTTCCCCCCTCTTTTTCTCTCTCTTTTCTTTCCTTTCTTTCGCGAAAAAAAAAAAAAATATATATATATATATATAT
>WIUT01007181.1:0-12232 GCA_010645135.1 Tetragonula clypearis
GTATAAGAATCCGAATTTAAGTAAATGAAATCTGACCGTGATTGACGAACGACGAACAAATGAATGAACATTTAACTCGCGATTAGTAAACTTGTTAGTTAGCTCTGTGTTTGGGCATCCAACAATACAGCATAACGATAAAGTTTTTGTTTCTCAATAAAAAAAAGAAATTCGTTTGCACGCAGAAAGGAAACCTAATTATAGCGACCGAACGCTATTTAATTGAAGAACTTGGGCCTGTTCTCGCGAGGGAACCTTCAATTGCCACGAATATAGAAATCGCCGGTTCTGTTCTGGCACCGATCGAGGCGCTCAAACCACGCGAAAGAAAGAAAGAAGAACCGCAGGAAGCTTTTCACAGGCTGGTGAATCTGTGTCGCGAATCGGGTGTGCCTGGCACGCACTCGAATTTCGTTTCCACTCTGGCGAACAGTTTTCCCTCTGGTCTCAAGGCAGATCTTATCTAGCGTGTTCGTTCGTCGTTGTGCTCAGTGGGTCGAGTGGAGCACGGTTAAGAGGACCTCGTTTATGTATAATAAGCTCAGGTTAGGTATCCACGTCTCTTCTAGGCACCACTTAAGTACGACTCATCCTCTCCTCTTTCTCTCTCACACACACACACACACACACACACACACACAGTCTCTGTCTGTGTCTTGCTTCGGCCAGAACGAAGACCCGAACGAAGAGATAGAGAGAAGAGAGGCCGTGAGATCTTCGGCCGTGAAGAGGCCCTTTAACGAATAGACCATAAGCACGAGCACTCGGAAGGAATAATTTTAGCTTCGGGTGACGTCGATGCTCCCACGAGCACGTGCCATCGGACCTGCTAGCGAGATTTCCCTCCACGGCCGAGATGGTGATTTCCTCGAGAACTGCTCCACGTCTTCTGTTTTAGCGTAGACAGACAGACAGGCAGCTGGCCCGCTGCCAGCTTTTTATTCGTTAAATAGTAAATACGGAAGGACAGAAATATCCAATAATGATTTCCACTTTATTGCTAGCTTTTTGATTTGACTTTCGTCTGCGTTGCATTCAATCTCGATCGTCTTAAGACGTTTCCAAGGATCGTTCAACCTCTTAGCTGTCGCGCCGCTATTGAAACTGTGTATCTAAATATATTGTGTCGACGTGATGATGATTATACTCGTCAGATGCACGAGAGAGTATGCGCAGTTGCTGTAAAATTGAATTAAATTGCAAGGAAATACAACTAGTTGGAGATCAATAATTTAATTTAATTAATATTGATAGGAAATCATCCAATAATGATTTCCACTTGTCGTTAGCTTGGATTAAAAATAACAAGGTATTGAAAATGGTAGTGAAAATTTAGATATTGGATTAAATTCACGCTCAAATGAAATTTTTTTTTCCAAGTTTAATAATTTGTTTATTGACTAATTAGTTTGTTCAAATTAAAGATTAGACCTGAAATGATTAATATAGTAATAAAAAATAAAATTGTATATATACTATCTTATTGAAATTTTTTAATTGGAAATTAAATGTAATTTATTGTACTATATATATATGTGTGTGTGTGTGTGTGTGTAATTTTATTAGATTAATACGTAACAGAAGGAATAAAGGAATTAAGAAGATTTTAAAAAGTATTTAGAAACGATGTAGAAACGGACTAGTCAAGTCTAGTCTGAAAATATTTTAAAATGTCAAAAATTTGCAAATACGTTTCACCTTTCGCGAAAAATTTAATTGAAGTAACAAACTATAATTACTTTTCTCGTATACTGACCATTCACAGCTAAGAGGTTAACAATCCACAAACGGGACTCCTCGGTTTCTATTTACTTTGAAAAATTTCACTCGCGAAACGCACTTGCTCTCCGGCAAATTAAAATCTGATAAAATGAAGTAAACTCGCAGACTGGTGAATGTTCAAATTTCAATAATTAAAAATGCTGATTTTGAAATGTTAATTCATTAACATTTCAACCCGAGGCAAACATTTCATTATTCGACTGCCCCTCGGTGATAACAATCTTCTTAATTCTTTGGACCAACGAGAATCTTCATAAAGAGGTTAGATTAAAATACGATTAAAAGAATTAACTAGACTGTACGGTATCATTGTACAAATAGATTACATAAATTCATAAATTACATCAAAAGGTAATCGGTAAGTAAAGCGCAATAAATAGGAAAAATTTGACACGAATTAACATTAACATAAAGATTAGATTAAAACACGATTAAAAAAATGAATTGCATTATACAATATTACTGTATAAATAGATCGCATAAACGTTTTATTATTAGATTCTCTCTTCGATTTTTCGAACCAACGAGGACCATGCATGAAAGATCAAATTAAAATGCGACTGAAGAAACACATCAGACTGTACGATATTACAAATAGATTGAATAAATTCATCAGATCCGATTAAAAGATTTGATAGATTCGTAGATTAGATTAAAACATCAGTGCAAGTAAAATGCAAAACTGAATTCCAATAATTCCGGCATGAATTACTGTTGTCATCTACGATCTACGTCTACCTCCAATCAGTCGGTTAACGTTGAAAGACACGTTTTTTTTTCTTTTTTTAACCTCATTTTCAGTAATCCCCGCTAGACGAATCGGTGAATAGGGGACAAACGAGCGCGAAGGAAAGTCGAAATTCGCCGAGTGGTCGACTAGATTCGACCCGCCGTTCGAAAGAATGGCGGGGGTGGATTTGAATTCCTACTGGATGGGGATTATCGGCCGGTCCCCGAAGAAAAACGAACCATTCGCGGGATTAGAATTCCGCTCGGTAGAAGCATGCTCGAGAGAAGAAGAGAGCGAGCCCGACCGCCATTTCGGTCGGATTTGAATTCAGCTCGAGCTTCGCGCGGGGGTTAAACCGCGGGAGGGAAAAAATCGACTTCGGACTCATTCCTGTCACCCTCGACGCGAGAAAATTCTACCTTCGCGTTTTTCCATCGACGTTGTCCTGTTTCTTTTTTCTCTTTTCCCCCCCTACCATCTACCCCTCTTTTCTTCTTCGTCCGTTCGTTGGACTCTCTCGAAGTTCTACGATTTTCTCCCTCTCATTCTCCCCGCACGGTCTTCGCGATGCTGCGAACATTTTTCCCGGCAACGTCAGGGTAACAGCTTCATGGTGTTTTCATGCATCGTGAAAATACGTAAGCTCCTCCCTTTCGTCCTCCCCCCCCCCCCGTGGCCCCTCTACAGATTTCATAATTCAACGCGACCGGCTGCGATCGAAGCGCGAGCTCGTTTATTTTTTATCGCGTTCGATTACCCATCGTCCTCGTTTTTCTTTTCTTTTTCTTCCGGTTTTCACCGCTGCTTCCTCGATCTCCTCCTCGCCTCGTATGTACGTTGAATTATTAATTCGACGTCGCTAATGTCAACGTTACCTCTCCTTTTTTTATTCTCTTTTTTTGCTTGTTTTTTTTTTTTTTTTTTTTTATTCCTTACGGTGATTAATGGCCCCTAGCGATCGTTTGTCGGCTAGACGTAACGACGAACGCGTTGTTTTCGTTATTCGTGCGCGGCCGATGCAATTTATTATTCGAGTGTCTGCAGAATTTCACGGCAGAAAGGGTCTTTCGATCGAGTCTTCGAAAGTATTGAAAAAAAAAAGAAGAAAAAAACACTCGAGGTGTAATATTCTGTCGTATCTGTTTGAAAATAAATTTGAAAATAAATTTCGATTCAAATTACGTGACGAGAAATTTCGTAATTTCCGAATCTCTCGCGAGTAATTTATATTTCGTTTGTTTTTCTGCGAGATTTAAACAAGTCATACTTTCGTTTCAAAATCAACGATATTATCCATTGGAAATAAATATTTTCGTCATGGAGTAAAGACACGCGGGTGTGTTTATTCAAATTATACAAATTATCCTGCTCGATATAAAATGTTTCTCCAATAAAAAATCCTACGGTCAACACTTGACGATATATTAAATTATTGTGCAACAGGGTCTAGAAATTGAAAGAAAAAAATCATACTAATTTACTCACGTACATTCGATCACGTACAATTCTTCTTTTTTCACTTTCAACCGTTTACAAGCTACTAGTATTAATATTTACCGTTTGTGGTATCGATCTGTATTTGAGATCTCTGCATTCGACTAGACTCTCTTTTATTGTTTCTTTTCAAGACGATCAGTGGTTTCATTCAACATCCCAGCTCGTTAATCTTGTCAACATCTACGTATCTAGCAGATTTTTAAGAACTTCACAAACCTTAGGTACTCTCCTTCTCAGATTTTAATGACAGCGAATTCCTAACTTAGAATAACATTGATTCCCCCCACCCCCCTCTTTGCTATTTTAGAACAAAAGTTCGTGGAATATTTAAAGCTTTGTATTTGCATTATCTCTTTGTTATTCTTATACGTCTGTATTTTCTTGGTGTTGTGCCTGTTTCAGCATATTCGTCTTTTGTTTCTAATTGATATATTATTCTCGTAAAATGCTGAATAATAATAACGATAATAACACGTAACATATATCGTAAGCCTTACAGCGAACCTAATTATCTTTATCCACATACAATATGTAAAGTATCGTTGAAATTCAATAATTTCGGGCAAGTATACTTACCAGAAATCATCGAAGTTAACACTAGAACATACTACACCAGTCAAAAATGAATGGTTTTACAATTTTATTTTAATATTTCTATTTCACGTTGCAATTTTTTCCCCCGCAATGATGCAATGACTTTTACAGTGATAACTACAGATATAATAATATAATGAATTTTATCTTATTTTTATTCATTAGAAATCAAAATAATTTTCGTTGAAATAACTTCGTCTTAACTGTCGGTAGTTCTAGTGTTAAGCAACGATGCTTAACTGACACGCGCATACTCAAAGAAAAAAGGAAGAGAAAAACGTGACAAAAACTTGATCCCTCTTCCCACGTTTCGATTTTTCTCTCAGTTATGCTACAGTACCTCTCCCTCCTCCCCTTTGGAAGTTTAAACGGTGGAGACTGTTCGAGCAAAGCTTGCATCCGAGGTTTCATTGAACCTTCGCGAAGTCCCAAAAGCCTCGTCGACGAGACAGCTTCCCGGATTCGTTCGTTCGCGGAACGAGGGGAGAGACTGTATCCCGTAAAGGCGACAAACACGGGAAGGGTTTCATAAGGGCTCGCGTAAGAGCTCGACATTTCCCCTCGGCCCCTAACTGTGCTTTCTCTCTCCGAGGCGAGTAAATCAAAATATGAACAGACTCCGGGGCATCGAGAGTGTGAAAAACACCCTGACGGAGGGATCGGCAGCATGATATCTCACGTTGCGTCGATAGTCGTTCGAAAGCTTTCAAGGGTTCTCCCTGTCGATGACGTTCTCCGCGCAGTCGAGGTTCATCGATCCCGAGTGAGTGGAAATTCCGATTCTGATGCGGGACCAGTTAGTTCGTCGTTCATTATCGCGAGACGCGAGAATGAATTGTTGTCGTTATTCGGCGAAAAAAAAAAATAAAAATAAAAACGGAAACAGAAATGGAGTTAAACGTTCGTCAAATCGATCTTGATAGGAAGCTTTGCTTCATTTCAGGAAACTTGAGAGAATATACGAAGATTCGATTTGATTGTGATTGAATGACAAAAGTATGTAACAAGACGTATGTAATGAAGTTATTCGAAATAATTCAACGAAACATGGGTCGTTGATATATTTAACAGGGATATCGCATCGTAGAGGTTTCGTTGAAGAAATTTGACAGATTATACTAATTTGATTTGATAAGATTATACAGCTTGATAAGTAATTCAATAACAAAATGACAGTAATGAAACTGTCGAAGTATCAAGAATTTCCTCTAGATTCTTTTTCTCGATTATGTGCAAGATTGTTCGATATTACACGATGCAGTATGATATAGAGTTCGATATTGCATGATAATGTGCAAGAACGTGTTCGGGTGTTCTTAATTTTAGAAAAAAATTTAAAGAACAAATTATACTAACTTGTGAAAATCATTGCTATCTAATCGTGATGATGCACTTGACAAATATTCACAAAAACACTCGAGTGCTTCAACTCGACCTCTCCGATGATCTATTTTTCACCGATCTATTATTTCTCGTGATTCTCTGAATTTTTCATCCACCAAGGACAAGCTCAACTCGATTTCATTTGCTCTCTTTCTATCAATCCTTTTTTTAACATTCATTATCGATCTTCCTCCTAGATTCTACGACTTTATGAAATTAAACAAAAAGGAATTGAACCTTTATTCGTTTTCGAAACCGAAATTTTTAGTCAAATGAATCGGGATGATCTGAATGGAAATGGAAATTTCCACTTTCGGTTGAATTTCGTTTCGTGCATTTCTTGCACATCTCGCGCGTTGTTTCACAGTTTCCTCCGAGACTTCGACAAATGCATAAAGATCCGCGTAAATATCGTGACTTGCTCGGTCCTTGATGGATTGATTCGACCACTCGTCCACTTTCACTCATCCAATCGAGTTTCTAAACTTTCCAAAGTCAACGAGCACGCACAATGCTTTCGCTGACTAATTCTAAGCGCGGTGGTCACTTCACTCGAGGTAGGGAGCAGCTGTTCGCGAAATGAACTGCAACACGCGGAAAATGTCCCCGTTGAAAATCATTCGCGGATCGGGCGGGATGGATCGTAATACGTAATATCGCGCAAAGAAAGGAAAATAAAGCGGATCGAGGAGAAAATAAAACAGCGGGACGACCTATCGGTACGC
The DNA here is from genome assembly GCA_010645135.1 of Tetragonula clypearis. Classification (NCBI taxonomy): domain Eukaryota; kingdom Metazoa; phylum Arthropoda; class Insecta; order Hymenoptera; family Apidae; genus Tetragonula; species Tetragonula clypearis. The sequence goes on from WIUT01007181.1 coordinate 6,712, forward strand.
AGAAGGAACAGGGAGGCAGATATATATATATAATAATAGCGATCGGCGCGCTATGTTCGCAGGAAACGCCGTTATGAATTTTATGCTTATCGATCCGTGGGATATTGCTAATAAAAAGTACCGGCGCTGTCACTCCGAGCGAGCGTCGTTTCGCTGCCATTGTTCGTCTGATTTCCGACTGTTGTTCGCAACCAGAGCCATCAGCGAGTTCGGCCGTTTCACTTTTCATGGCCGCTCGTCACTCTCTGCGATCGATCTACAGAGATAACGGCTACAGTGTGTCTCCGCTCCGATTTCCAGCGGGGAAATCCGTGTCTCGCGATCTTTACGCGGCAATGAGCCACGAGCGTTACTCTTGCATCAATTCTCTGATGGCGCGGTTACACAGAGAAAAATTTGTCCGCGGCTATCGTTAGGTGAATTTTACACCTTCGACTTGACGAAGATACAAAGAATCTGCCGTAAAATTGAATTTGAAAGTTCTCTTCTCTTTCTTCTTTTGCGTTGTATTCCACTCGTCACGAAGGCAAAATTTCATTTCTTTCTTCACATTTCTCTGCCGCGTGTCCCACCTGTACCGGGGTGTTTCATTTTTGACACCCGGTACCCGGCTCAAGCTTATGACCCTCGAGATTGGCTGCACACGTTGTGCAATAATTGTGAAACAGTGTGATGTTAAGATAATGTATGGAGAGTGTAAAGGAGAAGGAGAAAAAGAAAGAGAAAAAGAATGAATGATTGGATTTGAGTGCTGAATAATATGAACAATGTGACTTGGAACGTTGAACAATGTGAAGAGTGTTGGATTTGAGTGTTGAATAACGTGAACAGTGTAGATTAGAACGTTGAACAACGTGAATAGTGTGAATCGGGGCGTTGGATAATGTGAACAATGTGGAGTAGAACGTTAAACAATGTGAACAGTGTTGGATTCGAGTGTTGAATAACGTGAACAATGTAAATTAGAATATTGGACAATGTGAACAGTGTTGGATTTGAGTGTTGAATAATCTGAACAATGTGAACTAGAACGTTGAACAATGCGATCAATGTGAATAAGAACGATGAACAATGTGAACAGTGTTGGATTTGAGTGTTGAATAATCTGAACAATGTGAATCACAACGTCGAACGATGTGAACAGTGTTGGATTTAAGTGTTGAATAATGTGAACAAGGTGAATCACAACGTTGAACAATGCGAACAGTGTTGGATTTGAGTGTTGGACAACGTGAACAATGCGAATTAGAACGTTGAACAATCTGAACAGTGTTGGATTTGAGTGTTGAATAATGTGAATAATGTAGATTTGGACGTTGAACAATATGAACGATGTGAATTCAGTTATTGAATAGAGTAGTATCGGTGTAGATAGTATCTGATCGTTGAATGAAGAAGAACAGTGTGAAATCACGTAGAAAATCATAAATACACCTTCGATTTGATGGAGATACAAAAAGTCTGCCGTAAAATTGAATTTGAAAGTTTATTTTCTTTCTTTTTTTTTTACATTGTATTCTTCTCATCGCGAAGGTAAAACTTTTCCAAGAAATTATTAGTGAATCAGTGTACCATAAAATGCACCCATGTCTTCGTCAAAACGTCCTTTATGGATCCGACTTTCAAAATCGAGTAGAATTTGCAGCAAGTAAGTATTAGTGAATTTCTTTTAGAAAATGTATGGTTTACGGACGGAGCGACATTTACCAATCGCGGTAATGCCAATTTATGGAATTATTACATTACAATAATGATAAATTATTGGATCAGTTCGCTAGACGATTTCCGATGAGATGAATTAATTCGTCGCAAAATGTTCGCAGAAATTACAAGGTATATTTAAAATAATGTTTCAGTATCGTTTCTTCGATTTATGAAAACGATCGGACTAGTTTCACTGGATTCAATACAAAATAACAGAGATTTCTCTGAAAAATTTCTATTCCGCCTTTATAATTCAAAATAAAATACTTATTATCATAGATATTTTCAGAACTAAGATTGTAGAAATAAGTATACCAAATAATCGCAACATCCAACAGATATTTCAAAAGTTACACCTATCTCAAACACAGACTCTACACTTAACAATTCAGAATAGTTTCGTAAAAAGTCTCGTTTTGCAAACTTTGTTAACGTATAATATACGAAGCACTTTTTAAGATGTGAAAGTCTGGTTTCCGGCACTCGGGGAACAGGGAGTGTTAAGGCGTATAGCAATATATATTTCGTTTTAAGCCAGGTTTATGACGCGCGAACGTGACTTCCGCGCTTATATTTCATTTATTTTCGAGTCTTTGAGGATTGTTTTTTATAGACATTCCGAGTCTTGAGGATTTTTTTATAGGCATTTCATTCAGTTCACAGCCAGGAGAGTTTTTCGTTTTCTTCTTTTACGGAATTAACGGAGAATTCGAAGTTCTCTGCTTGCGACTCAATTACGATTGACACGTCGAAAACTCGAACCTCACGGGACCGATTGGTACTCTAACTTTGGCATTTTCTTTTAATTTAGATGACGTGTATGTTGTTTCAATATCCTGACATGTGAGCGTTGCCAATGTTGAAGAAATTAATCATTTTTCATTGATCGGTGCTCAATCATTTATTGAAAATTAATAGAACGTTTACTCAGTGCTCAAGCATTTATCAAAAATAAACAGACTGTAACTTATTCCTCATGCAAGAGAATAGATCTTCACGCCTTAACATTTTGGAATCGTGGAATTTTTCTCACCGTTTGCAATATTTGCTCAATCCATCAAAGCGACGATTGATTAAAAATTTATTTGCATTTAAATGCTGATCTTATTACATTTTCTATCACTTATTTAAATTTAACTAGTTTATTTATATCTCAATACTAATATTATCTGCGTAATATTTAAATAGCCAAATTTCTTGAATGAAGACACAGTGAAAAAATATTAAGCGAATCTCTAGAACCCGAACCTCTGAAACCTTCGTAACCGAAATATTAGAGAATAAAATTTAATGGTATAAATTCCATTAAATTGGGAAGAATTGCAAATATTACGTTGGTTCTTAATGAGTTAGCCTTAGTGAAATATACATTTAATTTTATTTTATATAATTTCATCTTATATTTTATTTTATATTACATTTTATTTTATATACATTTAATTTTCCAATTACCGCATCACAGAATCTGTGCTACAATCATAAATTTCATAAATTTATCTTTTACAGCAGATTTTTAATCGCTCTCTATCGAGAGTCTCTGTTTTCCTCTTTTCTTTTTCAAGAGAAGCTACAGCTTTCACGAAGATCCACGGTAAGTTAAAATATACAAGTTAAAAAAATAATAGTAATATTAAGAATTTTCAAGATGAGATCTAACCTTCGCGTCGAGATTTACACATCATTACAATATTTAATCGTCGTTTGATCGTGACAAATTCAACCAAGTCCAACCGAGCTTCGTAACTCGTTCAGCCCCGTGTTACAATCGTCGATCGTTGTAACAACAGAGCAATCCTCTTCACCGATTGTAACAATCTACTCTCTGTCCCTCCTTTTCGCTGTTTTAAAAGTCACGAGGCGCGACCGAGACCGAGCTAAGCGCGCGAGGATCACCGACGACGCAACGCAGAGGGAAACGAGCGGGAACCGTTCTCCCGCTCCAGAAGGAAATGGCCTTGCGTTGAATTAAACTCGGCAATCGCGTTGTCCCCCCTTAAGAAACTCGCCAGCTGAAGATTCGTTTCTTAACTAAGTCAACAACACGGGGGAATGGCACTCGAGGCAAGGAAATGGAACGGTTAGACAAGAACATCGACCGCGAACATCGGCGCGAGTGAGCGTCGTCGGTGCTCTACGAACGAAGATGACGCTCCTCTGGATAGTCGCGAATATATACGTCCTGTGTCTGTACACCCGCCACCTTTCTCCTTCCTGTCTTCTTCACTCCGTTTTCCCTTCCTTTTCTTCTCCTTTTTCTCCATCTTTTCTTCTCTCTGTCGTATCTCTCGCTCCGCCTTATTCAGCCCGCGACGTAATGGAACTTCCAACTAGAACAGGCCGAGAGTTCGACCTGTCGCCGAGGGAAAACGTGAAAAGAGAAACGAGGAATCGAAAGAGAGACGCTCGCACACGCTTGAAGGCCGACCTCCAGCTCGCGACATGTTCAAAGCGGTGGCGAACATTCGTCGACAGGATGCACGCGGTTATTTCTAGATTTCTTCTTTTTTTCCAGAAGGTTTTCAATAATTTCGTTTCTCTGTCGCGTGTAACGGGGTGTATCATTTCTGTTGGAGTTTTTAAACTGGCCCAGGTCAAGCTTATGAACCTCGAGATTGGCTGCACGCGTTGTGCAACAATTGTGAAATAGTGTAACGTTGAGATAACGTAATGCGAGCGTGAGGGAGAATGAGAAAGAGAAAAACAATGAATGGCAAGTACGCAAGTCGAGAAAATGTATGAACAGTGTGAATTTAGGCGTGGAATAATGTGAACAATGTGGAGTAGAACGTTGAATAATGTGAACAGTGTTCGGTTTGAGTGTTGAATAATGCCGACAATGTGGATTAGAACATTGAACAGTGTGAACAGTGTTGGATTTGAGTGTTGAATACTGTGAACAATGTGAATAAGAACGATGAACAGTGTGAACAGTGTTGGATTTGAGTGATGAATAATGTGACCAATGTGAATAAGAACGATAAACAATGTGAACAGTGTTGGATTTGAGTGATGAATAATGTGAACAATGTGAATTACAACGTCGAACAATGTGAACAATGTTGGATTTGAGTGTTGAATAATGTGAGCAATGTGAATTAGAACGTTGAACAATGTGAAAAGTGTTGGATTTGAGTGTTGAATAATGTGAACAATGTGAATCACAACGTCGAACAATGCGAACAGTGTTGGGTTTAAGTGTTGAATAATGTGAACAACGTGAATTGGAACATTTAACAATGTGAATTTGGGCGTTGAATAATGTGAACACTGTGATTTAGAACGTTGAACAATGTGAACAGTGTTGGATATGAGTGTTGAATACCGGGAACAATGTGACTTAGAGCATTGAACAATGTGAACAATGTAAATCAGAACGTTGAACAATGTGAACAGTGTTAGATTTGAGTGTTAAATAATATGAACAATGAGAATTAGAACGTTGAAAATGTGATCAATGTGAATAAGAACGATGAACAATGTGAACAGTGTTGGATTTGAGTGTTGAATAATGTGAAGAGTGTTGGATTTGAGTGTTGAATAATGCGAACAATGTGAACAGCGTTGGGTTTAAGTGTTGAATAATGTGAACAACGTGAACTAGGACGTCGAACAATATGAACAGTGTTGGATCTGAGTGTTGAATAATGTGAACAATGTGAATAAGACCGTTGAGCAATGTGAACAGTGTTGGATAACGTGAACAATGTTAATCAGAACGTTGAACAATGTGAACAGTGTTAGATTTGAGTGTTGAATAATGTGAACAATATGAATCAGAACGTCAAACAATGTGAACAGTGTCAGATGTGAGTTGAAT
>WIUT01007182.1:0-12232 GCA_010645135.1 Tetragonula clypearis
ATATATTGTTTTAACTTTTTACGCTCTTTTGTCCTACCGTACGATTAAGGGCGAGCAATCTTTGACTTCTAAATGGTTTTTCGAAGCCATTTGCAATTTCAGCAAAAGAAACAAATAATCCCGCGCGTACACATCTGTTCGAATTTGTTCCCGAAATAAAAGAGAGAGAGAGAGAGAGAAAGAGAGAGAGAGAATTGTGCGTTCTCTCTATTGTGCGTCGTCTCTTTTGACGCGAGTCGAACAAGGTAACAATTTTCATGCCACGATTGCCAGATCGATCGTCCGAGTCGGATCAACGCGGAAAAAGAGAACGAATTTACAGAGAGAGGAACGCGAGACGAGAGTTTCGAGTGGAATTTTTTGGCGGTACACTTGCTTTATTGAATGCGATATTGCATTTCGCAGTAATCCTGTATGCGGTGCATGCTCTCGACCAGAACATTTTATATCGTGTTTAGTCTATGAAACATCCTTGGGTATTGGATTCAAAACTCGCCTAAAATACAATCGACGTATATTGAAAAAAAAAAAAAAAAAAAAAAAAAAAAAAAATAGAAGGGGAAAAAGATAACACGCGATTGATTGTTTTTCACGACGACAGTTTATAACAATTTATTTAGTGGTATTGAAAAATCGATGCGTTGGACAAGAGCGGTGATTATTGGCGGAATGGTTTCGTGCGTCAGAGAAAGAACCAGCTCTTCCGTAGCGCGAATATCGATCTTTCGAAAGTATCACGAGTTTCGCTCGTTTCAATATTTCGGAATGATCGCGATTCGCGCGCGCGCGCGCGCGCGTGTGTGTGTGTGGAATTCAAATATTAGATCAATGTAATTGCACCAAGTGTGTCGGCCGGTGAGGTGAAATCTCGTTCGATCGATGAAATAGTTTCATTCGGCAAGCATAAACGTTTGCCCACCTGCCAAGGCTCAAACTCAGCAGCCGCTCTGAAACTTCTTAATTTCCTCTTTCCTTGCCCCCCTTCCTGCCCGCTGCGATACCGGCGTTGATTAAAATCATTCGTCTTTCGTTCTTCCGTTCCCCGCTTTCTCATTAATTTGCCTCGCAATTTCTTCGACTTGTCTTGCGTAGAAAATTCAACGACAACACGATTGTAATGGAAAAAATCAAAAAAAATGGTACACCTGGTTCTCCTGCGAACGATACATTGACAAAGTGTGTCTCGATAGATCGTTTGCTACGTGCAAAAGTAATTGAAAGTAGCAACTGTCGATAATAATGCAAGTAATGTAAACATTGAAAAATCAAAAAGCTATCGAGAGGTTTTTCGTTGTAGTTCTATCGTACATTTGAGAGTACAAAAATATTTCTAATGGCTTGAAGACAAGCAATATCGTTCGATAACATTCCAGTGTTACTTACAAAATTTTCGTAATTTTTCTAGTAACATTAGATGGGGATTAAGCTGTTATACTGGAGTTACAAATCTGTCAATATATACTCTCGAATTTTTGTGTTTCTCGCGTAATTATTATATGACTCATTATTGAAAATTGCTGTCGCTTTTGTATGAGAACAGATTTCGCTAATCTAATAACAACCGAAATTGCTGAAAAAAACTTTTCTCACCTCCTCATACGTAGCAATAGAATAAATAAAAAAAAAAAACCACAAACTTAAAGATAACGAAATATTCAATTACACTTGCTGCGAACTATTGTAACATCGAAATCATTTTCAATCACACTCAGTTATCCAGTAGACGATGGATCCTACAAAGCAAGAAACTTCCTCTCTCTCGTTGAAACGCTGCCCTCGTGAATAATCGGCCGCATTCGAGTTACACGGCTTACTTGTTAGTATAATTGTCACTTGCCAAGGGTGTCAGCTTCCGCCGATTTAGCATCGCGGCGACCAACCCGAAAAAGCCAAAGTAACATACTGTACGAGCGTACAGGCCGCGAGGTACGATCGATTGAACGACCCTGTTCGAGTAGACGCGAAGCCAGACACGTCTATTCACCCTGGTCCTCGTCTCGCCCCGGCTATCGTTTAAACTGAAGCGAAGCCTCTTTGCGGTGTCTTAACCGGAATTTGGCGGAGAGGGCGAACAACCTTCGAGAGTCCGCTTCATTTATATCTACCGTGCGTGTGTGTTCCACGTGGCCCGTGACTCGTTCCAGGGATTTCTCTGTCCAGGGGAAAAGAAATAAAGGTTGACGAGCATCCCCTTGTTCCTGGTCTGTGATTCAAGAGGACCGATTCAAGAGCGTAGGTTCACCCGTGGATTGCTTTACCACCGCGAAAATAAAAGGATTTTATTTCATTATTTATGGTTATTATTCACGGGTTTATGGTTTCGAACGTGGAACATGTTGCAAGCCCAGTTGCAGTGGGATAGTTCGACTGGATTATGGGGGATGAGACATCCAAGCAGGGATCAGTCGATCGATCTTAGTTTCTGGAACTACCAAAATAGTTAAAATGTCCATTTCTGTTAGACATTTTACAGAGATAAAACAGTGTATTTTCGGAGACTGTATTTACTTGAAATACGCAATCCAGTTCGACTGGATTATGGTGGACGAGACATCCAAGCAGGAGGAATTTCAGGGTCAGTCGATCGATCATAGTTTCTGGAACTACCAAAATAGTTAAAATGTCCATTTCTGTTGGATATTTTACAGAGATAAAACAGTGTATTTTCGGAGACTTGAAATAAGTAATCCAGTTCGACTGGATTATGGTGGACGAGACATCCAAGCAGGAGGAATTTCAGGGTCAGTCGATCGATCTTAGTTTCTGGAACTACCAAAATAGTTAAAATGTCCATTTCTGTTGGATATTTTACAGAGATAAAACAGTGTATTTTCGGAGACTTGAAATAAGTAATCCAGTTCGACTGGATTATGGTGGATGAGACATCCAAGCAGAAGGAATTTCAGGGTCAGTCGATCGATCCTAGTTTTCGGAATTATCGAAATGGTCAAAATGACCATTTGAATATTTCTGCTAGATATTTTATAGATGTAAAACAGTGTATTTTTGGAGACTCGAATGATTCTTCGTAAAATATATGAAGAAAAGCTTGTGTACTTCAAGTATCGTCAAATTGGAATTTAATTCTTGGAAAATTGAAATTGCACGAATGGTTGGTGGAATTAGCAATTGTGGAATATAACCTTCGAAAGAATTATTACGGTGGATTTCTTTTTTTCGATGACTATTTTACAAATGTTTCAAAGATAGGCAAGATTTACGTTTTGTATCAAGGCAGAGAATGTTTTCGAGAAACGAAAAAGAAGTTAAAGTTGGACGATATATGTCCAAACACTTCGTGTATAGTTTAATTTATGCTTGAGAAAATACTGGAGCTGGAATTAATCGACGTATTACAACTCGCGTTACAGCGAAAGTCGCGTAGGTGGCCACCTCTGAGTGAATTCTCAAAACATAGTAATTGAATCAGTTTCTCTCGGAGTAGCCTTCTCCTGTCTATTTTCTTAGTAAATTGAATTGGTTTCGCAGTCTCGTTCCGCATCGAGGGGAACAATATGAAAATCGTTTCAGCTGCAAAATCAGAGGTGTTTCACAAAAATTCAGATAGCTCCCAGACTTTTCTCGTTGCGTTCAGAGAAAAGAGCAAAATCATACATCGTTAGATTTCGTTCTATCTTTCTTGACAGTTTCTGACACTTCTCGGGAACAAACTGTTTCACATTTCATCGTTTGATTTCAGATTGTAAATATTACACACACAGCGAAGAGATAGAATCTCGCTCAAGACCAGAATTGTTTTATCTCCGTTTCAACTCTGTGTATCGTATCGAGAAACGTAAAAAATATTATTTGTAGGTGTCATTGTTTCGATTTAAGTTTAAACTGTATCGCAGAGGCTGGCATGATTTCTCGCTGAAAGACTAGAGTTTTTTTTCGAATAGTTGTTGTTTCCATGCGAGGCATTCGTTTCATTCCGAATTCGAACCGAATCACGCTGGACAAAAACCGTCGTTCAAATGAAGCAATGTCCGATGAGAAATTATCTCCATTAATCGTCCGCTTCCTGCATCCATTTATTGTCACTATACTACGTGCACTGGTTTTAATGTAGTCACGCTTTAAACCATATTAATTCGCTGGATAAATAGGAATGAAACAAAACTGATCATCCGTAACGATCATTATTATTGGTACGTTGAATTTAATTACGTATATATTTCTTTGGTTTCTTTAATTTATATCTGTTCGAGCAACATGCATTTGCATAGCCATACCCAGCGTTATAGTACACTCGTAAACTAATTTTTCGTTTGTCTAGTTATAATAGACACTTGTATTATACTATACTAGTATACTATATTATATTGTAATATATTATATTCTGGATATACTAGACACTTGTATTATATTATACTATACTAGTACTATATTATATTATTCTAGACTGTATTCTTAGATATAAATTATATTATTAGATTAATACTTAGCCTAATATATTATACTATATAAGAGTATTATACTTCTTACATTATACTAGAGTAATTCTAAACGGAGTAATCGAAACGTTTTACATAATTTCGAAAGCGAAGCTGCAAGAGAAATGTAAATTTGTTCGTTCTATTAGTGCATAGTCTTTTGAAAAAAATCAATCAGATCATTATTCCCGTATCTCTCGACTGATGTATTCTTTCCAAGCGTAACGTTCGATTCTTTCTTTCTAACCAAAAGGAACGAAATTCGTTGTTTTCTTCCCTCGGAGAAAAGAAGAAAAAGGCCAGATCGAATATTTATAATAGGTATTTTATATAAAAAAAAAATGGCAATCGCAGAGAGATCGTTCGTTGCATGGCTAGGTAATCCAGCTCGGCGTGCAATTAACGTCTCTCTCTCTCTCTCTCTCTCTCTCTCTCTCTCTTTCTCTCTCTAGGTCGATCACGAACGCCCATTGTCTGGCTAATTATCGACAGGGAAACTCTTCGAGGTGAATCTCGTTGGGCGTTTTACGATCGTGAGTCTGGCGCGAAACGAGAGAAGAGATTCGGGAATTCCACCGGAGACAGACGCAGCCCAGAGCAGCTTGTTATCGGATGTTATCGTCCGCGGCAAGGTAGCACGAAATCCTTCGAGCAGTTTCTTCCTTCAGCGACGATTAACAGAAAGAAAGAACGAACCGAGCGCAACTTGCTTTCGCGTGATTGCCGACCTCGAAGAAGACATAACCGGTTAATCGTTCGGATCGATCGACGGAACGTTGAAATCGTCGATGAAGAGAGGGACACACACACACACACACACACACACACACACACATGCACACGCGCTCGCCGAGCCAAAAGCAATTTAAACGAGCGAATGGCTGTCGATCGCTTAACCGTGCGTTGCGAGTTGATGGATCTCGCTCTCTTTTCAGTGAACGGCTGATGAAAAGTAGACGAGCAACAGGGATCGAAACGCGTCCAAAATCAATCAGTCGAAGATCGTCCCGTTCTTCGTCAGCCCAGTTTCTCTCCAACACAGCTCCTCCTGGCTGTTATGTTGTCTGATACGTTTTAACCCTTTGCTGTCGGAAGCTTTCTTCGTACCATCTATATAGCAATTTATTTACTAAGTATCGCTTCAAATAAAACGATGTGGCTATCATCCTGTTTCAAATGGTATTTAGCATGTTCGTGATTATATTTAGGATTTTTTTTATTGTAATTTTTCCAGAGTCATCTAAATTTAAAGGAATCATCAACGTGCATTGCGTGTTTGCTACAAGTATAAGTGATACACGTAGTACTTTCAGTCTCCTCAAATTGCAATTTCCTCCAGCATTTTTCTTTTTTTATAAACTTTGTAAGAAGTCTGATTTATGTGAATTATTCCAAAGAGTGTCAGTCGACTCGTGCCTTTGCCTTTGCCCTCAGGAATTTATCCCTCCTACGTCGTTACTACGGTCTTCATTCTAACCGTCTATTCAGATGTGCATAATTATGTCTATAATTATCAAACGTAAGTTCGAGCTGTTAGCTAGATTTAAGTGTAATGTCCTCTTAGAAGGATAAAGATTTAAATCGAGAATGTGTGCCGGTCTGAATTCGTTGTCACACGGAAGGCATAAGTGCGGGGGAAAAAAAATAAATGAAATCCGGATTAAAGTTGCCGATCGCTACCGATCGTGAGATTTATTCCGTGATATATCATGGTTGGGTGCACGTTCATAAAAGTGTACTATATCTCTCATTGAATCGAAATGGGACAAGTTTCGTACGAAATGAAACTTGGATGAATTTGTTCAGGAAAATATTCTTCCATTGCAGTACCTAAAGTCCCAAATAAATCTCGAAGATTCGAGTTGTTTCGTCCTTTGGAAAAACTGTCTCCGTTGTAAACCTACTCTAAGAATAGACTAGTCGTACGTCAAGTTATTTTAGGTTTCATCCCTTAGGAAAATTGTCTCCGTTGTAACCTATTCTAAGAATAGATTAGTCGTATGTTACAATGGATATAACGTTATAATTTCTTTACGAAACGAGCGGATATACGTAGGAGGATAGAGCGTATGTTCTAGATTGATTTAATCGTCAGAGGCTGTTTGTCAAGAGCAACGTCCGAATGCGGGTGGGCTATCACCCGTTGCTCTGTGTCGTTCCTGCGGAACGCGTTCTTCCTTCCCTGGGGAGCCGGAGACTCGATTAGGCTACTTATAGCTCGTTTGTCAACGCGATCGCTCCGCACCGGCGACTCTCCTCCTTCCCTCGAACCGTATCCTTAACTTTAATGGAGCCACTCCGCTCCGCCAAGAAGTTGTCACTTTTAAACCATTTTTCTTTCCTTTTCTTTTCTCTTCTTTTCTTTTCAGAAAACGTCGCGGAAGATAGTGAAACGGTGACGTGTTCAAAGCGGATTTGACCTGATGTTTCTGAGATCCAGTTTATTTTCATTCGTTAATTTGTTACAGCAAAGTTTGTAGACGTTTCAAGACATCTCGTTAATATCCGACCGATGGAATTTCAATATAAATGATATTTCGTCGAGTATTTGCGTGTAAAATACAAAAGAAGCAAAATATGTAGGATGTTCTGTTCTTTCAAAAAAAAAAAAAAAAAAAAAAATTTGCCATTGTCCTGGCAGATACAAACTATTTCCGTGGATTCAACAAATTTAAGAAATTTTAACATCTTTTCATTTAACCTTAATGTTCGAAGTTTAATGAAACGCAAAAAAAAATTATACAGTAAATTTTAGGATTATTTTGTAAAATGAAACTTCAATCTTCAAAATCATGGTGGATTCAGTCGTAAATAAAATTTTTCAGCGTTTTTACACTTTTTTTTTTTTTTTGGAGAAGGAAAGAACACTTTTTCATTTGCTATGTGATGATAAAATACATTCGGGAAAAAAAGAAAATGAATTCAGGACAGTCAAAATAAAAGCTAAATTTATGCTTCAAAACGAGACCAAATAGTATGTAGAGTAAAAACAGTATCTATAATTTTTCGTTTAAATCAATTGCGGTGCAAAACTGGCTCCGTGAAAATAATTCATATCTGCCAGAATAGTGATACAATAACACGATCATAAATTAAAAAAAAAAAAAAAAAAACATCCTACAGAAAACTACATATTTTGCATTTTTTTCTATTCTACGTTCAAATATTCGATGAAATGTTATTTATGTCAAAATTCCATATGCGTGTTCATTTTTGCCCGTACGCACGTAAAAAGTTGCAAAAAGCTTTTTTTCTGATATTGTTAAAAATTCTTCAGAGTATCAAAGTTAATCATTTCGTTGATAAATAATTTGATTTTGGATTCTTTATTTTAGATGGTTATTTTAAATCTTTGACGTCATTTCTACAACAATAGAATCCCATTTATTTGAATCAAACTTTTAGTCGGTGCCCGATGAAATGAATTTTCTTGCTGATAGAACTTATTTATTGAAACCTGAGCTTCGATTATAAATTATCTGTCTCTTCCGACAGAGTCAGTTTCATTATGCGAATGTAGACCTTTTATTATTTAACCATGCGTGACCATTTTCTGAAACTGGCTCTCTAAACTTGCCTCGATAACATCATCTTCATCATCACGAAGCATCATTGCCATCTTCGTCATAATTCTGTATCGGCGATCTACGATTCAAGACGCTATGCTGCTATCTTTAGGACTTCATTATTCTCATTCACTTCATTTTTACGCGCTCTCCATCCTTTATCATTATCCGCGATACGGACTACTATCCGCCACTAGGGAGGCTATATCGAGCTAATAAATCAATCACCCTTTTCACCCGTCCGTCTAGATCGTCGACAAATTCATCCTCTGGGCTCCGATCCCAGTTTATACCGTTCGCTTTATGAATGAAACATTACCGCCCGTGAATGATAGGCAGCTGAATCGGAAAGGGGCCGAAATACCGTGCCCTGCACCTGCCGAGTCGATAGTAAGATTCGTTAATCGAGGCGATTATGTTTATGGAGAGTCTGCGACTGGCTGACGCGGTGGACTGATCAGAATTGGATCAGACTCACGACAGATCGTTACGACAGACTGTCACTATTGAAGACTCGACTTGCCGGCTGGAAAACGTCGGAAATGATTATTATTTCGCATAGATCAGGTTGCCAATATTTTTTGGCCATGCCCTAAGAATCTCTAAAGTCCTGATACCCCGCCATTGTGACGCACTTGGCAGAATGATTTCACGTCACTAAACATTAAGAACAGATTATCATAAAAGATTATGATAAAAATTTATCACGACATTTATTATATAAATTAAGGTTACAATTACTGTTAATTGTAATTAACAAATTACGAAACTTCAGTTTCATTCGGTGTGTTTCAATAGATATTTAATCTTCCTTTTATGAAATTTTACATCACGCCATTTCCTTTGGAACAGTGGTTCCCAACCTTTTTTTTCGCCACGTTCCTGAAGCATTTCTAAAATCCTAATACTCCATCCCTGTGACGCGTAATTCAAAATATGTGAATTTCCGACGCGGAGGAGGCCTGAAAAGTTATCAACTTCAACGTTTAAACAAGCTTCCGAAAAACGTGACATTCGTGAAAGAAAAGAAAATGAAGAACGATAAATTTTCACTCGAAGAAATGCGAGAAATTCTTCGTCGTTCTCCACGTTGGGCACAGACGAAAAGTGACGATTTAGCTGTGAAATTTAGTTTACGTGGATGTAACTTGATTAATTAACGTAAATGCTGCAGCAAACGCAAAAAAAAAAAAAAAATGCAACGACACTCTTTGTAGCCACTGTGGCGGCAACTGAAGATGGTAAATTTTAATCACGCGTCGTGTTCGTTCTTCGTTAACGTACGACTAACAAGCGGCCTAAGTCACGTCGATCATGCAACCGTATCAACAATCAACAACGAGCACCGTGAGAAACTCGAGATTCAACTCTCGGGAAACAGGCGCGCGCGGACGAACCCTTGAAAAGTCAGGATAATAGTCAGTGTGCCGGGACTGGTAGCGGGAATTCGATGTAAAAAGCGGCGATCCCGGTGGCAACGAGCGCGGTGACGCGGAGAAAAATCATAAAGAGCATTTACGCGCGCGGCGAGAGGGGGGGGGTGGAAATCCTTGGCTGAGGGAAGTTAGTCAAACGCCGACCTCAGACAGATGGTGAAATAATGGCTTTTCCGGCCGGCGAGACCATCGCAGTAGAGACCACGATAAAAGCAGCTTCGGCGTCGCTTTGATAAAAAAAAAAAAAAAAAAAAATCGCCGGCTCGCGCTGTGATTATTAAATACTCGCGGTCTCTCCCTGGTTACGGAAAAAATAAGCGCGAGTCACGCGACAATCTCTCGCCCGGGCGTCGTTCTTGCGACTCGAGAACCTTCCGAAAGCTGGCTGCTTTTTCACCGCTGTGTCTCTTCTGTTTGCGGATCTCTGTGGTGGATCTCTGACGCAGAGGAGATGCTCGATGCGCGGAAAGTCTTTTTGAGTCACGAATCTCCGGACTTCTTTTTTTTTTCTTTCTTTCTTTCTTTCTTTCTTTTGCGCGCGACTGTCGTTTTTAACGAAGACGACGGGATTCTCTACGTTTGGCAGACGTGTCTCTCTGACTGGAGTTGGAATTCCAGGGGACGAGTCGTGGAAAGGCGAACTGTAAATGCGTGTTTTGTTGGTTGGTGTTCGATGATTTATTATCGTTCGATGATTTTTTTTTCTTGTTTTTTTTTTTTTTTTTTATATTGAAACGAGACACAGCGAATTAATTCTTTTGCAGATCATATTCATCTTGCAGGTGACTCAAAAATAAAGTAATGCCATTCTGTCGTTCTCTTTGCGATTTTATGGCGGCCAATTAATACCTTCACTCGGTTGACAGATTGTACAAATCATGAACACTTAATGGATTAATCATTCTGCTTTAGTTATTAATCATTCTGCTGCAACTATCGTTGCTACAGATTGTCATAATTATTATATGGATATTATATATGTATAAAACTGCGCGGTGACAAGTGATCTTGAATACACATGAATCTTTGTACGTGTATGTGCGTAGAAATATTTTTAGTATTAAATAAGTATTTGATGTTAATTCTATGTCATTTTATGTTATTTTTTTGTTCAATTCCACACGTGTAATAAAATTTTTATTTCGATATAATAACTTCACGTCGGATTTTATTTCTATCGCAATGGCTCGAGGGAACAGATTTGTAGAAAATTGATTCGATTCACCGCAAATTTGATCTGTGTACTTCTCTCTTTCTTTTCTAATTTCAAATGACTTTTCCCACTGATCCACACATTTCATCACGTGAAAATTTGAATTTTATCCGTGAATTGGATTTGCAAAAAAAAAAAAAAAAGAAGGTGAATATGATCCACAAGAGATTAAATTCGGAGTGTGTGAACCCATGGCGTGGCATCAGTTACGTCCATAAACAGAAATCAGAAACGATCTTCTCGTTTTGTTGAAACGATTCTGTGTGTTAGTCGAGTATTATATTACAAAAGAGATCAGGAGAGATCTTTTAATCCATTTGTCTCGAAATTGGAAACGCGGCCGAAGGCCATCCGCTATCGAAATACACACAACGCAAGCACCCCTTATCGGTTCGAATGTACAAGTCCTACCCTTTTAAAGCGTCAAACGATTGCCAATGAAGACGACATCGAAAAAGCAAACAACGAATTAAGACAGCCGATACAGGACATATTGGAACGAGAGCTTCCACTGTCCCCCGGGTATCATGCCTCCGGTATCACTGAAAGCGTTGTCGTGCTAATCTGACAGCGGCACCGTTCGCATCGACAACTAGATACATAACAGTCGTTCACCTGTTAATCGGATTTATCCCGAGTCATATGCGTCTGGCTCTCGCGAAACACCGATGGTTGTCCATCTTTTTTTCTCTTTTTTTCTTTTTTATTTTCCTTTTTTTTTCTTTCTCGTGCTGCATTCTCGTTACACAGAGAAATAGTCGGTTTTCGCGAGCTTGGACGTCGTTCGTTCAAGCTCGAGGAAATTAATTCCACGCTCCGTCTAATTCCTCCGCCGGTCGTTCCGTTAACGAACGCGATCGTTTCGTATTGTCCGCCTAAAATACCGACGGCGGTCCAGGATAACATCGTTATCATTCGTCTCTCCTCGGCCGATTCCCCCGATCGCGATCGGAACTTTGCCATTCCTTTTCTCGTTCTTCTCTTCCTCTTAACGTTGATTTCAGACGGATTGTCTCATTTCCGCAGAGAGTTTTCCTTTCTTTTTAAGTGAAGTTATATTACATACACAGGCTGTTTAAGCGTGTAATATTTTGCGAGGACGCCAAAAAAAAAAAAAAATTTATACGTAATTAGAATGGCCAATGTTCTGCAGCCGTTTTGTTTTGTTTTTTTTTCAAGATCATCGTTTTTCTTCAGTATGAATCTTAAGCTTCATTTTCGGGATTAAACTTCATTTGAAGGGCATATTACAGTACACGTCTGAATATCGTGTACTTTTTTCACGAGCTACGCGAGGTGTATGTAGTTTCAAAAAAAGTAAAAAAAAGTCGATGATCTTGAAAACTCTGTAAAAGAGAACAAACTCTGCAAGATCTTGGCCATTCAATGCCATCCATTCAAATTGCACATAAAATACCTTCGCGTGCTCGCAATCAAAAAAGATATTCAAGAGTCACGCTTAAATAAATTGTTAGTAAAATATTAATAATAATATAGAACATCCAAATATTAACAATAAAATAATAACGATTATTGATATATATATATATATATATATATATATATATATAATTTTATACA
>WIUT01007183.1:0-12230 GCA_010645135.1 Tetragonula clypearis
AGTCTATACTAAATTTCACGGTAGCGATAAATTTTATTTCTAATTGTAAGAAAGAGAATTATTAAGTAATGCACACACGAAGAAGAAAAAAGGAAATCTGAAAAATCTTGAAATTTGCGTTCACGGGGTTCGAGCTGCTCTGTTCTTCTCTTTTCGAGGGTAAACGACGATCGAACGACGAGGAGGAATAATAGGTTTGCAAGGTTGCGGTTGCGAGTAATGTTGTGCGGCCATGAGATCTCGTAAAGATATTGAGCCGCATTGTTCTTTCGTCTCGTTGGCAATTCTACGATACATTTGACGAAATATCGTTGCCTTCTGATTGATCGATATTTTTCTAGGCTTTGCATTCAACGTCAGCATAGATTCCCTTAATTACATAGCGAGGAACGACGTGGCGTATTTCAAAAGAACTATAGACTCATAATAGATGGTAGAAGAAACACGCAAAGAATGACAAGGTAGAAAAACTTTCGGTTTTGCATGATAGTTGACAAAGTGAATAATCGGTATAGATCGTTTCAACGAGCGTGGTGTCGAAAAGTTGAATTGTTCCTCGCACGAAAACAAAGAGGCGATGGCAATTCGTTCGATTGAACGATTCAATTTGTTCCCACAATGTGTATCGGCGCCTTGCAATTGTGCCTTTATCGTCTTTATTCGATGCTATCAGTGCTTA
Organism: Tetragonula clypearis; assembly: GCA_010645135.1. NCBI lineage: Eukaryota > Metazoa > Arthropoda > Insecta > Hymenoptera > Apidae > Tetragonula > Tetragonula clypearis. Next base: position 680 of record WIUT01007183.1, read on the forward strand.
TTATCAAACGTCATGTTATCAAACTCTCGATAATAAGGATCTTAGAAAAAGAATCGCCGAGGTCAGAGTCTCATCGACAATATTTTTAATCGATTGTTTGGACTCGAAGCTCGGAAGACGAAGCGTTGTTGTTTCTTGGTCACGTTTTATAAAGCCGGGTATTAAATATATTTCTTTCGAAGCGTCGCAATCATAATGTGTGAATAAATTTCGAGCCACATTTTTGTACCGGCTATGCCAGTTTCATCATGGGAGGATTAATCTTTCTACTTTTCTTTTTTTTTTTTTTTATAATCATTAGTTTCTCTGTGTATTGCTGCTTGGATAATTTATGCAAGTGACTCCGATTTTCACTACGATCGAACTGATTTTATAAATTTTGTATTACAATTGTATTTGACAAACTACGAATTATCCTGTTGTGTTACAAGTTTGATAATAAAAAGAACGGAATTGCAGTCGAATCGTTACGTTTTTAAATGTGAAATAAAACATTATCGTGTACAGGCAACGTGCATAAAAGTATTTCTGACGATGTTATACTACTTTACCAACAGGAAATGCGTTTTCAAGCAAACGAATTTTTCTATTACTCTTTTCTATCAGTCAGTCTACATTTTTTTCAGTTACGTTATTTCGTTCAAATACGCGAAGTTCTATGCACAAGTCCTGGAGAAATCTTATCAGAGCAAGCAAACTCGCCTCCTAAGTGCATACACGAACGTGCTAGAAGAGGTTCACGGTTTCCAGGAACACCTTGGAAAATCGGACGCCTCGTCACAAGTTACACATGTTGTACACGTTGCGAGAATTCCACGTGAACGAACGCGCACTTATGCACTCTATGCATCAGTATAATCGTATGACTAATCCGTGTGTTACGCGCTTTTATAATCCGCTTACTCTCTGTTGTCTTAATTATTGGCGCGATTTTCTCGTGAAAAATTGAACAGTAGGTCGTAACGCGTAAAAATAGACGATTACGTGCACGCATGCTTGGAATTCTTCGTCTGTCGACTTTTTACTATTCAGGCTACGTTAACGCTAAAGCTACCGACGATTAAACCATAAAATCTCCATAAAATCACAGAGGCATTGAAGTCAAAGAAATAGAGAAACTTTATAATGTAATGGATTGTACAAACTTTTATTTGTATATTTATTTGTATAAATCTTTAAGAACACGTTTCCCGTCTGTAAAGTATCTAACAAAAAGTTATAAATTCATTTTGATAGTTCTAGTGCTAAGGTGTTTCAGGCCTTTTCAATTTCCCCCAGTCTCTCCTTGAATAGTACAAAGTAAAGTTGGAAAATCGATTCGCGATATCGATTCGTTTTAGCGTGAAATCAAAAATCAAAAACTGTTATACGCGTTTAGAATTCTCGATTTTTGGATTACATTGTTAGGATGTCTCGAATTCCCGCTAGATTTCCATTGCGTGCAATCTCGTGCAATTTCAAATTGTTACCGAATGAAAAATGAGTATCGGTATTAATTTCAGTCAATGATTAGAAGAATCAAATAGTATCTCAAAATGTCTTAAATTATTTTTTATGAATTATCCGCGTACAATTAACTTCGTTCGTGTTTTCATCTCGATTCATTTCTGAATTCAGCAAATTTGCTCAAATTTGAGTGGTGAAATTCAAAATTTATTAAAACAGTTGATTATTTATGACTGTGCTCATTTCTTTTAATTGTTTACTGTTACTATTACCGCATGTTCTTCGTACATCATCATACATTAGCGTGAATTCATTTTTAATCATTTATAATCATCCCACTAAACGAGGGAAGTATTCATTACTGGCTGCAAAGCATACTTCTTGCGAGAATTAAACGCCCAGCCTCCGGATTAAAATACCAAATTGGCTTCGTTATTGTAATTACTGTTTGCTCTGAATCTCGTATTAGAAAAAGAAAAGAAAAAAAAGATAGAAAGAAGTCGCACTCCATTATCATCGAACAAAATTGCAGCTTACATTAACTATTTGCCAATTATTTCAGATCGAAGAGAAAAGTCGTACTCAATCATTAACGAACGAAATCGTAGTTATAGAAAGCTAACATTTTCCACGTTTTTTTTATATCTGTTCCTTCCAGATATGAGAGAGAGAAAGAGAGAAAAAAAAGAAGAAGAGTCAGTCGATTAAAATGTCTTCGCTCTATTGGCTTTCGAGATTGGTTCACATCCAACGTTTCATTGCCCGCGATGTTATTTTAACAACGTTTATTCCGACTGAATGGCCAGAATTTCTAGAAGGAAACCTTTTGCACTGAACTGGGTACGAGATATCGGCCAATCGATCGGACGTAGCAAATCGGTGGCAAACGATCTCTCTTCGGGACTTCGAATACACGAGATTTCGAGAGCACGGTTGAATGAATTGCACGTATCGTGGCGAACACACGCGGTTCACGGCACGTGCATCAGTCTGACGTGTTGAGCAACGTAGAAACGGAGTAATTTGGTCGAACACGGTTTGGCACGTATTCCGTAACGAATGTTTACGAGTGGAGATTAAAAGCGCGGGTTAACTATCGCACCGGGCCGCGCTCCAAATTTTATCGTGGACAATCGCGAAAGTCGAAGTTGCCCGAATCTTTTCTTCCCTTTTCGTTTCGCTCGCTGTAACACGTTACTTCGTTTTCTCTTTTGCATTTTAGATCAGTTCGTTTAGCTTTTCAAGTTTTTAGCTTTCAAAGTCAAAGTTTGACTTTTCGCTGTTTCCTTCTTTGCTCGAAAAAAGAAAAGCAAACGTAATTTCTACAAATTACGTATTTCTAAATACGTAAATTTTACAATTTTTACTTTTTCATAATACTGAGTAATATTTTTATATTTTTTTTTTTTATATAGTATTTTATGTAATTCTATATAATATTTTAACTCACAGTGTCTAGCAATATTTTACAGAAGTCAGAAGATGATGAATTCTGTTTGCTTTTTTTCTTGATTGGCCGGATGAAAACAGCCAATGCGATAAGCCAAGGTTGACTGTCATTTTCGAAACCGGATCGGGTATGCTAATGTAACACTGACATTCGCGCCAGATTCGTTCTCTTCTCTTTCTTCCGTTTTATCATTCATCGTACGCGTCTTATCTCGTCGCGGTCACATTTAATTATAGCGGAGTTTGCTTTATTTACGAATATTCTGATCAAGAGAGGGGGAGACGTCTGAAGTCCTTGGTGTCTCGTGGACGGCACATTTCAGAAATTTTCAAATTATTCAAAGATCAACGATTCTTACGTAAAGTGTGTTTATCGTTGAGAAAGAACAGTGGCCCTTTATGTTTTAATAATACTCTTTGAGACAGTGAGCAAGACATTGAATAAAGATTTGACTTTTTACTACGTCTGAGAATAATTTTATTATTAATCAAATAACCTGTCAAGTATCTGTTAAATAATCTATTGAATACAATATTATATTAAGCCCCCCAACTTTTAGATTCGTGATTTTTCCATATATAGTAGAACACTTTGAAATTTAGCATTTCATTGAATTTAATATTTTCTTTTTTTTTGAGATAAAATCACAGAGAAACAATGTTAAAAATCCATTTTACAGTCTTTGTCCGTACGCATCGAATTTTAAAATTGTGTAAAAAGAAAACGAAAATGCGTTTCTCTGCTGTAGGGTTTCATATCTCATTCTTTCACAATCTTCATAGAAGCGATCTTGAAAACGATTCAGAAACACCTTTCAGTTGGTCACAGGAATTACTCGCGGTTATAAATCGTCGTCGGTGTACGCTATATCGTTGCTGGACGCGCCCGTCGAAAAGACTAGTTTGACTTCGCTTGAATTCGACGTGATTCGTAGAATGGTAATTGATAGTTCCCTACCCGCGACCTGAACAAGCATAATTTCCCCCCTTTGCACGAATGCCAGGAAATTCGCTACGGAATCGGCTGTCCGAGTTTCTCGAAAGGCTCCATTTTACCATTTTACCATTTTACCATTTTCGTACGAGACCTGCGAGTCGTTCGAGATTAGTCGATGGAATTACTCTTCCTGCTACGTGGCCAGACTCAGAATGTGATTATGACTGAAAGTGCACCGTGGCTGAGGTGGAATATGTCTATGGTGGAAGATATTTTGGGTTCGAGGTTTCTCGATATTTCAACGATTTTATTTTCTATTTACAGCATTGGGAAAATGCTAATATCGAGCAATTAAGGAATCTTGTCCTTTTTGAAATAACTCATGATATTTGCATTCGGTCAATGTAACAATGATTTACAATTGCTTGATCTTTAATTTTGAAAGTCAATACCAATAATTATTTCAATGATAATCAATAATTTTTAGTAGAAAAAATAACGATAACGATATAAATTTGTAATTATTTAGAAAATTTCATTTCGCACGTTTCTCTAAGATCTTGCGATAGAACGTAGCTATTATTAAAAAAAAGAGGGGGGAGAGAGTTAATGCCTAATTTGTAGTAATTTTTAGTAATTTTCTTCGAAGATCATCAGTCGCAATATAAAGTATATATTCCGCCAACACAGAGAACATTCGATTACATTCGCGACCAGAGAATAATCTTCCGAACTTTCTGCCTCGTTTAAACGTCTCGGCAGACGAACCTGTGTACAAACAGTTTTGTTAACGCTCGTGGCAAGTAACACGACGTATTAACATCTGTGACCTTATATTACGTATTTGTCGAACAAGGCTGCTGGTCTTCGTTGGGAGTCTCGATTGAACGAGTCTCAATCTACGATTTAATTTCTTTATTCTAGATGCGCAATCGATTCTTCGTAGTTGATCTATCAAAGGAATTGATTCGTTAAACTGGGATCTTTTTCCTCCGGGATGATCTCACGCAACGTGAAGAAATTATATTTCTATTTATTTTCTTAATCACAAATGACTGAATTTTTTTGAAAAAAATTTCCTATTCACAGTTCATACAATCATAAATGGCAATTTTTTGAGAACGTTGAAAACCATTGTTGCAGACTGTATTTTTAGCGTCGGAGAAACAAATTACAAAAATGCATTCGACTCAAAGTTCTCGAATGACTCGCAAGGCATTCACAGTGCCGCGCGCGTTAAATAAGAAAATAACGTAACAGCCGAGTCATTTGAGCCGCCGAATGATTCATGCTCGCATGAAACGCGCTGCAGCTTAAAGCGCACACTTCCTGGCTAGCGAGCGGTCCCTGCTAGCAGCTCCCTTTACGGACAATGGCCACATTGCATAATGCACTCCGAGATGCCTGATCTTCGCTCCAGATTTCAAATAAAATATATAACACACATTGGCGTGTATACGTGACCGGAATAATAATTTACATCGAATCACCAATTTCCACAAATCAGTCGTGCAGTTTCCTTTTACCCTCGGGTAAGCGTAGAATTTGTTTTAGAAAACATTCGAAATGACTTTAATTTTGACTTAATTAAAAGCAACGTAGCTGCAATGAAATTTTAACAACCCCTTTGGTGTAAAATCGGTAATCAGAGAGTCGAAAGCTCGTGTTTTCTCCTCCTTCAGTTAACAAAATACGCAATATTTCATTACAATGACAAGGAAATGATCAAAGTGTATCAACTATAATAAGAAAGAGTTAAATTGCTCCTCAAAAATAAAAATAAAAAGAAAAATATCTCTCTACTTGCAAGAAAGACAAACTAAAATCAAAAGCTCTTTCTCTCGAGGACGAGCTTTCATCGAGCAGAGAAAAACCTTATAGTTTTTTTGTTTGTTCCACCCAATTGGGAGCAGAACGCTTGTCAAACAACTGTTGTTTCCGCGTAGTACACGTGTTTTTTCAACTTATGAATCACGTTCCCTACAGCGAGTTATCGTGCAAGTTCCTTTAGTCACGTCTCGGTTTCAAGTTTACCGAACGAACGAACGTAAAGTTTCCTTGGATCGGTTACGAGGTACGTTTTTTTTTTTTTTTCTTTTCTTTTTCGAGTCACGGCTGGTCTCGCGGAGAACTCGTTAATTCAATTCGCAGGTAGAGGTACGAGCGTACGAGAAATAACGAGGTGGCGAGCGGGGATTGAGATCATGACGAGCGATCTCGTGCAAGTTTCTCGTGGCAAGCGGTGACGGGGCGTTCAATTTTATCGGAACGAGGCGTCGACACTTTTATCGAGTAACGGAGGATTTCGCTTAATCGTTTTCCACGTTTTCTACGATGGTTTTCATTCGAGCCTGGTTCTCTCGTTCTTCTTCACTCTCTGTCAATCTTTGTCTCGCCCGATGTCTCTCACTCGTGTTGAATAATCGATGATAACTGACGATGTCGTCTTTTCGCTCTTTGTTACTAATTTCTCGTTTCTCTCTTTCTCTCTCTTTTTTTTTATTTGTGTATTTCTACGGATAGAGTGAGTTTGGTTGATTTTTAGGGACATTTATCAATTTGTTCCGAGTTTTGTGTTAGCTGTTCACAGTTTTGTTGCGTTCGTACATATTGTTTTATCATCGGAGCTATGATATACTGTATTACTGCTGCGTAACGAATCGGCACGTGGGAAATTCTAGACACACACACACACACACACACACACACACACAGGATGGACTTTGACGGCCATGCATCGTAAATTAGTTTGATAAACTGAGGGGGAGAGAAAAAAAAAAGAATACGATTCTCAAGCTCTTCTCACGCACGAGTCAAGTGATTTCTCTATTTTCGTTTGATTTTGCAGAGATATTTTCTTTGCAATTTTCTCCGACCAATCGTCAACATTCGTACGTTATATACAAGTTCATTTTTTATGTCACGTCAACCCTCCGTTTGATTAATATTTTCTTATAAAATTACGATAAACTATATCTCAATGTGTTGATTTCTTTGTTTTAATTCAAAACGTAAAATTCAAAAAGAAAAAAATGGTAAAAATAATAAAATCAGTAAAAAACTTAAGAGACATAGATACATCATTTCCAAGATGCGGAAAATATAAAATAATGGTGAGCATTAAGAACGCGAATAGTTAATTCTCGATTAATACAACGACGTGGAGAAAAGTTGTGCAAACAGTCGGAGGACGTGGTGTAACGTTACTTTGTTTTTCCCTCGTCTTTGTAGTTCACCAGGGTATTTAAAATGTGAAAAGTCACGGGGTTGACGGGCATTCAGAAAACACGCGCGCGGTTTCCAGCAACAGGAAGCGTAATCCCGCCCACACGGCAGCGACATCCTCTTTAGCGTGGAAATGTTTTCCGTCGTCTGTTCTCCATCGACCTTTGAACATCGAGTATTCAGCCATCGCAGGATCGATCGATGCTTATGAAAGTTCCCGTTTTGATCTTTTTCCTCGGGGAAAAACAATCGATCCGCGTAGGCAAAACGATTGTTATTGTGGCCGAGGAAAGGTTTTTCTTTATCGAACGCGAAAGATCGATACGTCTCGAACCAATCAGCTAACACTAGGTGAATATTGAACTTTCGCATTAAAATGCATTTTGAAAACAAATTCTTTAGAATACACGCGGTCTTTGTTTCAAGGATTTTTTCAGCTTAAGTTCGAATTTGGATTAGAAAGATCTTTAATTTCAAAATTCAAATTTATTTATTGAATGGGGCTAGGAGATTCCTGAAGATTTGTTACAATTTAAATAATGTATATTCGTGAGTTATTTAATTTTATTAATATTATTCGTAGAACAGATTAGATAATCTGGACTTCAATTTTTTTTATCAAAATATTCACACCTACAATTAGATGTATAACTATAGCACGATCGGTTTATTTCGTAACTTCGTATGTAAATTTGTAAAAAAAAAAAAAAAAGAAAACAAACACGATCTCGTAGAATAAAACTTTTCTGTGATATCAAAATTTCCGTTTTGTTTGTTATTTTGGTATCTGCCTCTAGATTGATAGTTCATCGATTTTACGTTAATTGTGTTAGATTTAAACTCGTGTAAAATTATTTTACGAAATTTGTACAAGATGTTTATGAAAATTTGATCTATTCTCTACAGAATGTTCCGGTATTAATGATACAACGAAGTAAGGGGTGATTCTACGTGAAAAAAATGTCGAAAACTGATCGGTCTACGTCGAAAAGAAAGAATAAAATTTTTTTTTTCGAGAAAATCGAGTTTGAAAATTTATCAAGTACGCGTATACCGAAGGCAATCTTGAACGAAACATATTTCCTTGAAAACGACACCTTAAACGAACAAAATTTTATTCTGCCTTTTTCACTTATTTTTGCGCGTAGAATATCCTCGTGTCGATTATTCGTGCCTGTCCAGTAGAAAATTAAACCGAAACCAATTCCACACTTGACGAAATTTTCAAAGGCTTCATTGAAAAAAAATTTTGTTCTTCCTTTTCGACTATGCTCTTTCACGTAGGATCGTTCTCTTTCTCGGTCGTACCATTTAATATACTGGCACACCCTGTATATTGTCATCACACGATAGCGTCATCGATTCTCATAACGCTGAAAGAACTCTTTGAGTTTTCTTACAATACGTTCTCGTATACTTTTTTTTTTTGTTTTAAATTAAGCTCGATAACGAGAATCTTGAGAACGGAGCAGCTCGATCGAAACGAGACGCATATTCGATATCATCGCGTCATCTTGGAAAACTAAACTTCATGAACATATACATGACAGATAAAGGAGGATTATTTTTATTTAGTCTTCTGCAAATCGATGATCGCAAGTTGTACTTTTAACATTACGATTCGATTTCGAGCGACGAGCGACGCACGTTCTCGCTGTGGCGTCATTCACCATGCGGCTGGTGGGAATTGAAACGTTAAACCAGCTTCGATCGACGATAATTCAGTTGCTCGTCGGCAACAGCGTCGCGAGCAAGCTCGAACGACGTATCGCGGCTAGCTATCGATCAGTTTTCGAACGACGACGAATCGGGGAAAGAGTTGTGAATTGTATATCACGTCGCGAATTCCTAAGAGAGAACACCGGATGTGTTCGATCTTCTCGCGCTTGTTTCTTCAATTTGCCGTTCATTAAAAGTAGTGTCTCTGCTGTTTTCGAAGAAGATTTAATCGAAAATATGAAAACATGAAAACATTCTTTTGGCGAAGAAACTTTAATTTTGCTGTTTAATTTTAATAAAATTTCTTTGGAATTTCGCGGAATATTTTTGTTTTAGTTTGAGAAATTAGTTGTTCGTTTTGAGCAAATATATATATATATATATTCATCGATCAGAATTCGAGCGAATACTTTAAATATTGATCAATATCTTTATCTAATCGACAACTCATCGATTCAAAAGTGCTCCGTACGTTGTGCTATCAGGTACAAGCGAACTCCATTTATATCTATCTCCCAACGAACATTCGAAATTTAAAATTCCGAAAAAAGTGGAAAAGTGTCGCCTGCCGGAGAAATTGCAGTTTCCAAACGGTTTCCAAAAACTCGCGAAACAACGAAAGTGCAACTTGCGACTTGTCCACCGTTGTCGTGAAAATCCTCGAAAATTCTCGCAAGAAAGCAAAGAAAGAAACTCTCTTTCGAGAGGTTGTCACGCGCGTTTAATTATTAACTGAATCTGAAAAGTAAAAAAAGTAAAAAAAAGTAGAAAAAAATCGAGAGAAGCTCGGTGAACGTTGGACTTGGTCAGATGAATCACGAGACGAATTGCACAGGCAGAATCGAAGTGACAGAAGAAGGGGAAGTTCCGCGGACATTCACACGTGGATGCTGTGGCCCGTGTTGGGGGATGACGGGCTGAGCCCAACGTCGCCCCCGGCGTCGGCCAGCGTCAAGGGGGTGAACAAACTGGCGCCCCTGCTGCTCTGCGCCCCCTGCAAGCCCAGCAGTCACAGGAAGAACCAGAATTCCACGCAGTGGTACGTGCAGCAGGTAAAAACCGACTGGCAACAAATTCATCATCCGTTTGTCTCCTCCGTTTTTCTTTTTTCTTCTTCTTTCTTTTTTTTTCAAGCCTCTTTTCTTTCGTAGTCTCTCCTGTATTTTTTGGTTTCTTTTCTTCTCTTTTTCTCTTCATTTTTTTCCCCTCTTTCGTCGTTTATTTTTTCGTTGTTCGTCGTTGTTCAACTGTTTCTTCGCGTTATTGTCTGATATTCTTTCTTTTCGTTTCGTTCTGTCTTTCGCGTGCGCGTGTTTGCGAGTTGAATTACACTAGAAATCGACTAGAGTCGGTTGTTTCAGCCGGGGGTGGTTCGACACCGTGCTACCGCGATTTTTCGTGCACATCGAATAAGAAAATTCTTGGGTCATGAGGAGCGATTTGTTGAGTCAAATTTTCGAACGTTTGATCATTGTTGGAGTACATATTGCGCGGGCAAGTAAGGAAAAGTAGTAACACAAAAAAATTCACCATTGTAACGAATTCGATAATTCTAATGTCAAAATTCGAGACAAGGAAACAATAAAATAGTCACAGAGTGAAAGAAATATTCGTAATTCCAATTCTTTTGCAATTGTCAACTTCGCGAACGATTCACACGTCCCTTTGTCACATCGATGTTAAATAATTTCGAACGATTGATTTTTAATTTCTAATTAATTTCAACGATGACGTCATCAATTTGAAATTTCTATTGCAATGCAAATCGATCGAAGTCTCGACAACCGGAGTCTCGGCGACTCGCGGTATATAAATTTCTATTTCCATTCCAATAAAAGTCTCGTTAAAAGTACTTCGTACATTTACTAATTGCATAAATAGAGAAAAAATTGTAAGATCGGCCTTAAGATAGTTCTGACGATAAAATTTGTATGCTCGACCCGCTTCGAATGATTCTGCGCGTATAAAACACGATGAAACCTTACGTCGCTCAATCACCAGAAATATCGAGTAGTTGCGTGTCAAACCAACGGCTGGAAATCTGATTCTACTTGGTTGGGAAAGTGTCGAAACTTCACTTCTGACTGTTCGTTTCTCCTAGTAATGCGATTGTTCCGTCGTGGAGTAAGTTTAAACGGTCTCGATCGTGTCCGATAAATTGCGCGAAAGTTTACGCGAACGGATTCGTCGAACGGAGTTTCCGCCATGAGACTCGAAAGAGATTTTAATTTTTCCAATTAACTCGTTCGAACTTCAGTCATTCGCGTTATCATAAATCCGACTCGATACACAGTTGATACGCGTATATATAAGTTCTCTAACGAGGAATTTCGTAGAGCCATAAAAATTTTCTGTTTTCCTTAACATTTTTCGCAAGCTTTTCATAGACAACGCGTAATCTGGAATGTTATTGCAACCAGATTACGATACGATGATAAGTCATTCGGAACAAAATTTGCTTTCGCGTGCAAGAATTTCTTTCGTATTTTCATTATTCTTAAGTATGTCACTTAATGCGTTTAGTGTGCATGCCCAATTACGTTTATCGTAATCGTAGTATTGAGCCTCTCGTGCATGAGAACGGGAGGGAAGCATCGTGTTATGTTGCTGTGTTTCATCATAGCAAATCATTGTCGATTTATAAATTTTTAATGAATCAGATGTTACATCCAATATATCTCGATTAGATTGATATACCACGCGAGGAAATTTCCACGTTTCTCTATCGATTTTTCTTAGATTGATACGATATATATATATATATATATACACACA